>WNNJ02003290.1:0-148087 GCA_012934845.2 Pomphorhynchus laevis | reverse complement strand
TTTTAATATTATTTTTTATTATAAATATTATTACATTAATATAGGTTCCCGCAAATGGGCCTTAATTTACAATTTTAAAGAAAAAAACCTCACCAAGCCAGTTTTAATATTCAAAAAGTCACTAAATTATTCTTCATTGATTAAACATAAATCCCTTTGAGGACGATTTATAGCTGATCGAGCTCCACGGACACATCGAGAAGTCATCTTTGCAAGGATAACGCTGATGCCACTACGTAATCTGCTTATTTCATCGTTGTATGAGCTGTTATGACTCCTTGCCATGGAGCCCGCGATTCTCTTTAACAGGATTGCCGCTTCCGTACCCGCCCCTCCGAGCATCGAAAATACTACGGGAATAAATGACGCATGCTCTATGCTATTTACTCTCTCAAGATACTTCCTTTTCTTCCTTAGTTCATGATATTCGAAGCATGGTCCGATACTCTTACTGGAGTTAGAGGGAGCGTATGCGTTGAACACGCAGATATCAAGGAAAGTACACTCCGTTCTGTCTCCAAAGATTCCGGAACATGATATGTCAAGTCTCGCTTCACGATCAATAGTTGTACCGTAATTTTGGAAGCATATTTCATCATGCAGAGGGGATAGTTTTGGCTCGATTGCTACGTTACGACAACATTCAGATAATCTATTCGCTAGAAAATCACGGACGGCATCGTGTCTCATTGATGGCAAGCCGCCTAAAGGGCACGAGAAAGTGTGTGATATCGAGTTTTGTTCTTTACATTGGCAGTATTTCGGTGATGAGGGATGGAGAAATCCGTATCTGGTGGCTAGTGCATCTTGAAAGACTGTATTACTTATTCTGGAAGAATAACTGTTTGTTGGGTATGTTGACAACCACGAAGATGATCCAGATACTGATGCATGCTCGATGGCATTCTTGAGAGTAGGGTCGACCTGATTTATAATGTCATTGCGATTCATCCTTTCCGCTTTTAAACGGTTAGCACGAATTTCTTTACATAATCTGTTTTGATTATTTATTAGATCTAGCCCCGTAACGTCTCCTAAACATGGCTCGCACACCATACGTGAAGCGTTATATTCTTGGTCTACTGAACGCATAGGGTCTTTAACGCCGATACCACCATCTCTCAAAGTCATGTTAAACACCCTCCATAGAACTTCATTTGTTTCAATGTCAATTCCAGTTAATTCAGTTATCATCGATCTTATCGATTGTGCCAGCGCCTCAAACCACTCAATCGAGCAATGGCATGACCGTTGCATATGTATCCATTTTTGTTGAAGAGATCTTATGAGAGCAACGAAAGCAATCTGTAGCTCTGAACGACCGATTTGTGTGAGACGAGTAACTGTCTCGATCAACGAACGTACATCAGATTGAATATGCTCTTTTACAAAGTCATCCTTTCCAATGGGAGACCCCAATATAGACACGCCATTCATGTCAACAGAAATTTGAAGATCATCAAATAAAGCGTGGAGCGTTTCAGCTATACATCCATTTCCGTATAGTCGACATTTCGCCGGATTAACGAAGAAACCATATGACGGTCCAATTTTTCGTAGCAGTTCAAACGCCATCTTCACTGTATCAGGATCACCCACCATATTGCCGTCATCAGCATACCAGCATTGGAGCACATCAGGATACTCCGCAGATATCTTTTGTATCATAGGAAGTGTAGCTGCAGCATAAGCAGACATCGATAAAACATCTCCCTGTGTAAATCCTTCTTGGGAGAGTATGATTTCATTCCCAATTGTCAATGACGTCGGATTTCTATAGAGGTTTGACAGAACATTCGATAGCGCTGGGCATATTTGTGGCATGTTGGCCAGGGCAGTTTTTCTGTTGATTCGATTAAATGCATTATCTGCATCAATAGTCAAGACCACCGAATTTGGTT
This sequence comes from Pomphorhynchus laevis, assembly GCA_012934845.2. Lineage (NCBI taxonomy): Eukaryota > Metazoa > Acanthocephala > Palaeacanthocephala > Echinorhynchida > Pomphorhynchidae > Pomphorhynchus > Pomphorhynchus laevis. The sequence continues at coordinate 146,186 of WNNJ02003290.1, read as the reverse complement.
TACTCGATAACAAATCACGTAAGGCATGGACTACACATTCAGTACCTGCGCGCTGACCAGCACAAAACTGTGTTTTACCGCATATCTGTTGTAGCTGTGGCCGTGCAACATCAAGTATGACTTTCGATACGATACGTCTTGAGACATCACCTATTCCAATTGGACGCACACCTGGATTCTTACTTAATGCAATAAGGCGGCTTGTCGTAAAAGCTTTGATCGACTCATCAGAAACTTCCTTAGTAGCGATTCGTTGAGCAAACAATGCTAGCGCATCCGCTAATTTTTGTGACTCCGTACCGAAATTCGAAAGCATTTCGGTCCATGCTTTTGCGTCTATTCCAGAAGGTCCTGCACTACCCTTTGTTCTCTTAGCAGCCTCAATTATTTTTGATCCGTCAATACTCTCGAAAGCAACTTGGTTGAAGTCATGTATTTCGGTTATTGGTTGAGTGACTAGTGCTTCCTCATGTATGTCAGCTGGTTGTGGATGCTTATCAATAAGTATCTGTCTCACTGATTTACCACATGTTAAAGTATCCAGGCCCATTGGCACGCCTTGTCCATACTCTGTCTTGATTAATTTCATCGCTGCCGTTATCTTACCATTGAGAACAAACTTCCGAAATAGCTTCGTTGTATCGTTGGTTATATTGTTGTGTGATTTTTTTACGTCAAGGCGCTGGAGATATCTAGCTTCGTTTAGTAGAGATGAGATGTCTCCAGAGGACCAGCTAGCGAGACGTCTTGCTAATAAAGCCTTGAGCTTTCGCGTATTCGAATATCCACTACGTTGTAGAACTAATTGACAAAGTGATATTGCACGTATGAGTGAATCCGTGTTTGATGATGCTCCCTCATATATTCGAGTAATATTAATAACAAATAATTATTACAAATAATTACATCCAATTAATTACAAATCAATGTTTTAATTGTTAATATTTATTCGATTCTTATATTTTCTTATTCCAAAAATGATTTAGGCTTTTTACGCAACTGCGATTATTTTTATATACAGAAGACAAATTTAATTATGCAATATTTAGGTAAACCTTTATTTATGCTGTGATTTCTATTTTCATTGGATATTTCGTATTAAGCATAATTTCGTATTATAAACGTATTAAGTTTCTAACCGTAGCACTAACACAACATTAGTGCTTTTATTTTGCTTCAGGTGTAAATTTTATACTTTCTATCGTACTTTCTATTCTATTAAAGAAAGATGTTTTCGAGTTTTTAAACAACAGGAATTGAGTGTTGTTATGAACTTCGATTTGTTGATTATTTTTCGATTATTATACTCGCAATGTAAATCTTAAAAAGTAATGATATAATAACGACAATAAGCAGTGGCACTCACGAACAATGAGGTGTATTCCTTCATTTCGTGTTTCGTTTCAATGAGTTTTTAATCTACTTTATCCATCTTCCTTTTTCTGTTGTTTTTTCGAAAACAATTTATTTCTTCCATAGACGTTTTCTAAACCGGAGAGTTTAGCTACTCATCGTTTAATAAACGATAAGTAATCAGCCTACTTGTAAGTTGTCATCGTTAATAATTATCTCTCTGTTAAAAGTATAGGATCTTCCATTTTGCAAAGCATTAAATAATTAAATAATTTTATTGTTAATAATTAATATCATTTTAATTAATTTATAAATGAATAGATTAAACAAAATTGATGACCTTCACCAATTAAGGTCAACTAAGTTTGCGCATATTTTATTATTTTTATTTGATTACCACTTATACAGAGGATACTTTCGGTCCTTATTCCTATAATATGTTTAATAGGAATAAGGGACCAATTCTTCTTCAGAGTTATTCTATAAGTAATAGCTACCGAAACCTGATAACATAGCAGTTTATCCTGGTGACCTCGAATCGTTATTCTGTTACATCGTATATTGTTTTTTAGTCAATTCATAAAAATTGACTTTTATTTTAAATTTCAATTTTTTATTTTAATTTGATATAAATTATATAAAATCTTATAACAATTATCTATTATTTATAATTATTTAATTATTTATTTAATTATTTAATTCTTATTTCGCATTATTTTTAATTTATAAATAAATGAAATACGCAGACTCAGTTAGCTAATCTGATTCGAATATAACTATAATTAGAATATAACTTGAATATATAATTAGAATATATCTGCAATTCAAAGTCGGATAGGATATTAACTGTACTATTATAGTTATTATTTAATTAACTCAATTAGCATTGAATTATTCATAATAAAATAATATAATATAATTATTAATCTTTATTCGAATACATCGTATATTGTTTATTATCATATTGAATACTTTCTTGTTCAATATTGCTAGTATGCAGCAAATGGATCTTCTGAAATTTAAAGATGTGAATCCATGAATTGTACATACATTGTCTGTTATTTATTAGTCAATTCTTGAAAATTGATTTTTATTATGAATTTCAATTTTAAATGTTAACTTGATATAAATTATATAAAATCTTATTACAATTATCTATTATTTATAATTATTTAAATATATTTTATAAAAAAGATCACAGAATGCTGTAAAAATACAAATATTGTAAAATTCTAAATTTAATAGATCATTTAAATAAACATATTCGCATACCGGATTCCACAAAAATTAAATTTTAGAATTTAATGACTGCAAACAAGAAAGTAAGAAAAATAATAATAGTTGTTGGCGCAACTACATCAGTCACGAAAGTAATAGATAGTGTACGCATGAAAGCATTATTTTGAAATCGGGCATGCATACGTCTATAATTAAAATCAAGCTTTCATGACTACTTAAGCGTAAGAGCGGAATTGCCTTGTACTATACTGAACACTTACACGTCACCGCCTTTTGTTTTTGTTTTTAAAATAAATTTAACCGCTTTAGTGAAATTTTTTATTGATGGACAAAGGAGGAAATAAAAGAAATACGTCGTCAGCATGTATTTGGCCTCACTGCTGTGTTAGGTCGAGGAATAGGAGCCGAAACCTGATAGCATATCATTTCCTCCTTATGACCTCTATTCATTATTCTGACGCAACGTCTGTTATTTATTAGTCAATTCATAAAAATTAACTTTTATTTTAAATTCCAATTTTAAATTTAACTTGATATAAATTATATAAAATGTTATATAATTTATAATCTTATATTTTATAAGATTATATTTTTTACGATTATATTTTATAATCGTATATATTATTTATTTAAATAGTGATTTTTATTTTAAATAGTCGTTGATAGTCCTGAAACATCATCTGTTATATATTATTCAATTCATACAAATTGATTTTTATTTAAAATAGTCGTTGATAGTCCTGAAACATCATCTGTTATATATTATTCAATTCATAAAAATTGATCTTTATTTTAAATTTGAATTTTTTTATTTTGACTTGATATAAATTATATTAAATCTTATAACAATTATATATTCTTCTTAGCGATTATTCCGTTTGGCGGGGTTCGCTTATAACAATGAAATATTATTTATTAAATTATTAAATTTTATTTAGCATTATTTTAAATTTATAAATAATATAAAATGCTTAGACTCAATTAACTAATCTAATTCTTCGAAGCTCAAAGAGTTGGTGTTTATTAAAATTGAAATAGTACGGGAATGAAGGAACTGATAGCGAAATATCTGATATCCAAACTGAGAGCGATAATTTTAATTCCAGTAAAATTTAATTTTAATAATAATTATTGAGTATAATTTAATTATTGTGTATATTGTGTATCGGCGATGAATACTATGCGTCATTAGCATGTATTTGGCTGCGCTATTATGTTGTGTCGAGTAATGGGGGCATAAACCTGATAGCATAGCAATTCCTCCTGATGACCATTATTCCTTATTAATTAGTAAATTTTTTAAAATAGACTAATAAATAATTGACTAATATTATATGGTATATAATACTCAAAATTAAAACTCGCGCCCCCTCAAAAACCTCGATTTGTGGCACCTTTTTAAAAAAACGCTCTAGACGCTGTTTGATATTCTAAACTGATGGCGACAATTTTAATAAGATTTTAGTAAAAATTAATTTTAATAATTAATATAAATAATTAAAAATATTAATAATTAAAACTCTAATTAAATAATGTTATTGTAATTCAAGTAAATAATCTGATATGTTTTCTCACAATAATTTTCTGGTATTTAATAAAAACATGTAAATTGTTTTGTCTTACTGGCTTTAAGTCCTTAACAAATGTTATAGGATAATTACAACATTGTACTGACAATTTGCCATCAATTAGTTGGATTATGATTTCAGATTAGATTATAGTCGTTAAGTTTAAGATTAGATATTCAATTATTGATTTTTATTTAAAATTTCAAATAAATATAAATTATATAAAATAAAAAAAATAATAAAAGAAAGCCAAACAATAAATGACAGATTATTTAGTCATTTATTAAGTTTAAAATAACTAACAAATATTAAACTTATAAATATTAATCACGCGACAAAACTATAGAATAAACTGCAGTTCAATTTAATATTCAATCTGTAGAATTTAGTACTCATAATATTACGTAAATATCTAAACCCTACATCGATGTTTTAAGCAAACTATGTGCAAAATTACTAATTACGAATCAATATTGAACACTTGGCAAGGAATGCTATAAAGTGTTTTGAAATCGATGTAAATGTCTTAATAGGCACATTGAGGTGTTCTAAGTTTCTTCGTTGTACGTTACGATTTCGTTTTCAATGACACCAAAAGATAGCACCAAAATATCTATAATTTTAAATTAGTAATTCACATATTCATAATTGCGATTGATTTGGAGATAGTAAGGGCTAATAAATCTATTACGAGTTTTGAAAAGCTAGTGTTTCTACCACATTTTTGCTATATTTTCATCTTTATATAATGAAAATAATGTTTAAATAACGAGTTTTTCATTTTTATGCTATGAAACAATTTGCAACTATTTTTGATATTTGAAAATTGGAATAAATTCTATTCATGTATATGATATACTGGTGTTTGAACGTGTACTGTAATAGATATGAATTCAAAAACAGCTTATTTGTCCCAAATAAACTTTAGATTTCATTAGGATAACATCATGTGCTATCGAAATAGTGTAAAACACTGCAATAAAATAATTTTCATTTTCGTTTCTATAAATTTACAAAAACAAGAACAAAAATAAATAGTTTTGTAATTACAAATTATAAGAACATCGAAAAGCGAAAATCATCATTTTAATCCCTCATGTAATAGTGTATATGATGAAGAAAACAGCAGATTTCGAAAATTGGTACTTTATTTAGTACCAATTAGTCACAATGTATATATATTGTATATATATTTGTATGTATATATTAACTTACACCTAAAATATATGAAAAATATCGAATGTTCCTGAATACGTAAATAATTTTATTTGATACAACAAAACGTTAATGTCAGATATTTCAATAGCTACTGCTATCATCGTCAGAAAACTACAAAAAATTACTAAAGTTGCCATTTATACAAATTACAATAAAACAGAAACAAACTTCAAAGAAAAACATTACAAGCACACATTCGCACATATTCTATACAAGGTTTTTTTTGTAAAAAAACAAACTTCAAAGAAAAAACATTACAAACACACACTCACACGCATTCTATACAAGGTTTTTAAAAAAAACCTTGATGATGGCAGTAGCTATCGAAATATCGGACATAAACGTTTTGTTGTATAAAAATACTTTTTTTCGTTCCATAAAGATTTTATTTATAAAATAAGAAGAAAATGGATATTTTCAAAAAAGTATATACTTACTATTTACTTAAATAATTACATTTGAGTATATATATTACGTTAAATTCACGAAATTATTTAATTTGAATATATTGCGAGCTGTCAAAGATGCGAAAACGATTTCAATTCGATTTATGGTGTATTTTAACAAAAACAATTTTTTGACAGGAAAAAAGTAACACAAGATTTTCCATATCAACCACTGGTCCGGGTGTCTGGTCGTGGAGGCAGTGTACGAACCAAACTACTCCAGACATCGCGAACCTGGGCGACAGACCAGAATTCTTTTTTATATAGCCCAAGGAGTTCTTCAGCCATTTTCGAGATTTGATCTCTCTACCTGTACCGAGGTCTACCTCGAGGTCTCTTTTCAGACAGTCCGGACTGGAAATCCTCCGAAGAAGGTGATCCCTAGACATCGACAGAACTGTCCTAGCCACCTCAACTGACTTTCTTCGATGTAGAGAGCAGCAATTTTATTCCGAGTCCATCCCAAATGATCGAATTCCGGACCTTATCTCTAAGGCTAAGACAGATCACACCGCGAAAAAACATCATTTCGGTCGCCTGTATCCGAGATCTTATCATTTCGGTCATCACCCAAATCTCATTACAATAGATTAAGATAGGAACGAAGGTTGTGTGATAAACCAAAAGCTTCGCCCGTAGACTCAATTCCCGCTTCACCACGACATACACATTGCTCTGCCTTAGCTAAACAGATCTTCTTCTTAATCTCCTTGATGTTCCTGCCGCCCTCGAGAATGATAACCCAAGATACTTAGGGTCCTCTACACTAGGAAGAACATTTTCCCCAATTCGGTTGACATTGACACCTGAATCCGAGACGAACAAATAGAAACAGTCTTGGATGTATTAACCAACGTCCATGCAGCTTGGCTTTTCATCGTAAATCGATTTAGTAGGCATTGCAAGTCATCAGCACAAGAAGCCAACAAGACAACAATATATACAAAAAGCAGAGATAGTATCCCCATGGAACCGAACTGAGGACCGACATCCGACAGATCAGCCCGTCTCGTAATTTTGCCCATGTAAACAAGGAACAAAAGTGGAGACATAGAACAATCCTGACAAAGCCCGACGTGTGTTTTTATTGATATAAGTATAAATAATATAATTATAATTATACTATTATTAAAAATATTATACAATAGTCGTATAGATTATATAACAATAATATAAAATTGTGTACTATTGTTCCATAGTACATTTTTAGTTCTGTCCAAATTCATTTTTATATTTTTGTCTTTTATTATGAACATATAATTCTACCTTTTATAAATTAACTGGCCTTTGCATTAGATAATTAATTTACCCCATCAAATTATAATTGCGAATATTTGACTGGCACACTTGATGCGTTGGTTTTAATTATGAGCGTTTTAATTCTATCTCTTGTGACCCAAAGTATTAGGTAATAGTATATTCTTCGTAGTATTCACTACGCGATTATTTATGTTTTCAAAAATGATTCATTATCATTGTAAAAATTGTAAAAAGAAACAAATTATTCAGACCTTAATATCGTTTCTTAAAGTACTTGGTATAGTTTTTATTTGTACTGCTACTATTTTAAGAATAACGTTGTTATAGTCTTAAAAATCGATTATTAAATCTTAAAAATCGTGATTTTTTAAAATATTATTAAAAATATTATTAAAAATTTGAAACGGAATGAGACATTCTGGGGGAATAATTATTTTTGTATCTAAATGCCATTCCCAGAAACAGAAATTGAATATTTCTTCGATATTTCGTTCGCTAACCGCGGACATTATCAAGAAGTATCTGAAACAATAAAACAAGTTAAGTTACAATGTATAAAAAACAAAATCATTTTGGACATTCAAATTTGGTTCGATGATCTTTATAGCAACAGCCTCCATAACTAATCGGCGTTTTAAGTTAGGCTCGGAAATCAAAACTGACACATTGTCAAAGTCGATGTCATGCCCAGTTTGATGAGCATGGTCTGCTAATGCCGACTGCGCTGATGTTGTGAGTGCCTTCTTATGTTATTTTAATCTAGTTTTTAGAGTACGTCCAGTTTGTCCAATGTACTTGTTTTATTGTTTCAGATACTTCTTGATAATGTCCGCGGTTAGCAAACGAAATATCGAAGAAATATTCAATTTCTTTTTTCTGGGAATGGCATTTAGATACAAAAATAATTATTAAAATATTATACAATAGTCGTATAGATTATATAACAATAATATAAAATTGTGTACTATTGTTCCATAGTACATTTTTAGTTCTGTCCAAATTCATTTTTATATTTTTGTCTTTTATTATGAACATATAATTCTACCTTTTATAAATTAACTGGCCTTTGCATTAGATAATTAATTTACCCCATCAAATTATAATTGCGAATATTTGACTGGCACACTTGATGCGTTGGTTTTAATTATGAGCGTTTTAATTCTATCTCTTGTAACCCAAAGTATTAGGTAATAGTATATTCTTCGTAGTATTCACTACGTGATTATTTATGTTTTCAAAAATGATTCATTATCATTGTAAAAATTGTAAAAAGAAACAAATTATTCAGACCTTAATATCGTTTCTTAAAGTACTTGGTATAGTTTTTATTTGTACTGCTACTATTTTAAGAATAACGTTGTTATAGCCTTAAAAATCGATTATTAAATCTTAAAAATCGTGATTTTTTAAAATACAAATCATTACCTGGAATTACACATTTCTAATTAGGATTAGTAAAGTAGTCATCGTTCACAGGCGATATAAATGATTAATATTACAACAATTAACAGGAAAATTAAGAAAACCCTCAGTATAGAATGCAGCGTTAACAGAAATAATATCTAAATAATAGCAATTCACCTACCGGCTCATCACTTTAGTGATCAGGCAAAATAATCAACAATAATAATAAATTCATGGACTTAAATATAATAGTAGAAATGTAGCTACTAGCTAGTCAAGCTGATTATTTCTTTTGCTTGAAGAGCTTTGGTGATCATGCGAAAAAAATAATAGAAATATTTTGATCATCTAATCCTTATTCTGGTACATCGTCTGTTATTTATTTGTCAATTCATAAAAATTGATTTTCCAATTTTAATGAATATTTTCCATCATAGGATAAATATTAATTCTTATTCTTAATAAAACCAATTATATTCCGCTGTCCTTGTTAAAGAGCAACCAATTATAAATTTTATTTGGTGCATTCAACATTTTATGTGCATTTTAACTGTAGCGATTGTAATTTTAGAAATATTTTTATATAATATAATTGATAATATAGCGTTTGTCGCACAAGACTCCAGTGGCTGCTCTCCATTTGCCCAGCTAGCTTTGATGCGAGTGGTGACGTCTTTTGCCACTCCTCCTGTGCTGGAGATGACTGATCCCAGATACTTAAACGCATTTGTCTTTGGTAGAGACATGCCATTAACTGATATGCCTACATCTTCGTTCTGGTTCGAAGACATATACTCTGGCTGTGTTCAGTTTCAACCTAAACTATGCTAGGCAAATCGTGCCATTGCTGCACTTGCTGCTCGAGGTCATGTTTGCCATTAGATACTAGCATAGCATCGTCGGCATACAGGATGGTCAATAGTGCTTGTCTTTGCAGGTCTTTCGTAACCACGTCCATAACTATGATTAATAGTAATAGGGAAGGTGCAAATCCTTGGTGCACACCGACTGAGACTGAGAATTCTCTGGATTTTCTCGCTGCTGTTAGCACACTGCTCGTAGTTTTTTTGTACAGCATCTTCACCAATTCGATCAATTCTTCCGGTACTTCTCTGCATCTCAGGGCAGATAAGCTAAGTATGAGGGACTCTGTCGAACGCCCTCTCAAGGTCCAGAAAAGCTACATGGAAGGCTGCTTCTTCTCTCTGTGATTTTCAAGAGTAGTCTGGCTAAGTGTATTGCATCGATGGCTCCACAGCTGCGCACAAAGCGTGCCTGGTTGATAGTTAGTTTGATCGTGTCACGTATTCTCTTGTCGAACATTCTCTTTGAAATCTTCATGGTGTGGCTGAGAAGACTGATTGGCCGGTAGTTTTGACAATCTGCTGGGCTTCCTTTCTGCTTCCGGATTGAGATAGTTGTGCTTCGACTCCAGTCTTCTGGCACCTCTTTGGCGTCAACAGTCTTCTGGAGGAGCTTCGTTAGCCACGGTGGCGACTCATCCGGATTGATTTTCCAGAAGTCCGCTGCCACATCATCTGGTCCGTTGGCTTTACCCGGCTTACATCTTCATTATTGCCTCGTTGACCTCTGCCTCGTTGAGTGGCTCAACTTGTGTGTGGTTTGGAGTCTCTTCTGGTATTAGTGGGTGTTCAAACTCTTCTGTGAAGACAGCTTTGAAATATATTCTCCATCTCTCCAGCACGTCTTGTGGGTGTATTAAGAGTTTTCCTCGCTCATCACTGATACTATGGAACTTCTCAATGTCTGCTGCCTTCCGTCTTGAGCGGGCTAGTCGGTACACGCCTTTGTCTTCTTATTGAGTGCCGAGCTTTTGGTAGAGATTATCTAAGTGGTTGCTCTTAACAATATCCACTTGTTTCATTGCTTTCTTTTTCTCTCGGTGGTACTCATCCTTGTTCTCCTGCGTTTGTACTATCCGGAGTGCCTTGTAGGAATTTTTCTTTGCCTTCACCGCGTCTTTGACCTCTTCTGTCCAGAACCAAGTTACTTTGTCGATGTATTGTTGACTAATACTTGGTGGATCCGAGTATGTGCTTTGCAGCTAAGTGGATCATGCAGCACAACGCGGTCCAGGTGTCCTGAACTCCATGTACGCTAGACAGTCTTGTCCAGCCAGCTTTGCCTTTTTTCCAAATTTGTCTTCTTCCCTCAGTTTCCACCACTTGATTCTGCTCGTCTTCGTGCCCTCGATATACGGGGGACTTCAAGTTTAAGGTCGCATATCAGTGACTTTTGTTGAGTCGCTGTGGTCTCGGATTAGATGACCTTTGTGTCGAGCATCATCTTCTTGTGCTTTCGCCTCACCAGGACGATATCAATTTGCGACTACCTGACTTGTGTGTCCCATTTCATGGTAGTACGTGTACAGGTGGCTCGATCTTTTTGTGAAATTGGTGTCGGAGAGGTTGTGCGTAGTTGCAAACTCTAGAAGTTGTTCCCCTTCTGCGTTCTTCTCATCGATGCCATATCCACCATGGCATTCACTCTCGTCCGTCTGTTCAACATGGGTATTCATTTCACCGGCTATGATCACATAGTCTTCTTCTGGTACCTCTGCCATCTTTTCATCTAGCATTTCCCAGAAGTCCAGCTTCTCATCTGTGCACCCTGTTTGAGGGGCGTACGCAGAGAAGTAGTGGACGGTTGTTTCGCGCAATGCCAGCTTGATCTTCATCAACCTCCATGTGTATCGCGTCACTTCGCACACTTGATCTCTGAGTCTTTCCGCTACGACAATGGCTACTCCATTTCGTGTTGTCTCTGTACCCATGTAGTACAGTTTGTACCCGCCTCCGATTTCCCTGGATTTTCCTCCTTTCCATTTTGTCTCTTGAATTTCACAGAGGTCAATCTTTATCCTCTTTAGGTCAGCTGCAATCTCTCGATATTGCCTGTCAGTGTTCCTACGTTGAGCGTTGCCACTCGTATGTATGATTGGACAAGTTTACTTGCGTTCCGGCGGCGTCCTTCCGTCGAGAACCCTCGCTTATTTGTCGATCAGACCGGGCCTTGTCTGAGCGCACATCATGAATTTTTCGAACAGGCCGGATGGTACCTCCCGAACGCGTCGTCTACAGAGTACGCCTTAGTATTTGTGGGGTCATTTTGGCTGTAATTTCTCATGGTTAATGGTTTCGACAGTTGTTGTCCCGACCGGCTGCAGTCTGCCTGTCGTCGATAAGATCCACGTTTGGTTTACGCTCCCAGAATGGAAACGCTATTCAGTGGCACCGCGAGGAGTAACGGACCGCACCATCATTAAAATATCAAATTTACAATACATAAATCAACACAATAATATTAAAATTAAATTTAAAATCATTAGCGAAAAATTTTTATGGATGGATAATAAATAATATATTTTTTATTATAATAAGATACTTGATAATCAAATTTCATCAGAGAAAATACGTCGTTGGCATTTGGCTTCACTCTATGTCGGGTCGAGGAATAGGGGTCGAAACCTTTTTTTATTTTTAATTTATATATAGTAAAAAAATACGTAGACTCAGTTATGTTTAAAAATGATGTACTAAAAATCAGATTGGTTTTCAACCAAAAGTAAGCCAACAGAGGTGTTAACATATATAATATAACACATTAGTTAGATGATATATACCATTCTACAGTAAACAAAACTTACGACTAGATAATCCGTGAATTTTGAATACTGAATTGCTAAAACTTTTTGATGACAATGATATTTCCTTGTAGTTGACTTATATATTGAAATTATTTTTAACTGGCCTTTTGATATAAACAATATTTTTGCATATTCCACGAAAAGAGTCTCGAAGAAAAAATGTCTGAAAACATGCCGTTATATATGTTTAATCAGATACTAACGAACCGCATTAAACGCGATTTAGTCTTACACTAGAGAATAGAGATGGAACCAGTTTGTTCCATCTACACCACTGTATACACCAATGTCTCCACGCGAATTCCGTCAATTTTAAACCAGCGTTTAAAATTTTTAAAATTGTTAAAAATAAATTTATTTTCATTCAAGATAATAAAGTAATGATACCAATATTTTTGTGTATACGTTGATTTGTTGTAATTTGGAAATAATAAGTTAAAAATGATGATAGGATATCATACCAAAATAAATTAAATTAATTTAATCAAAAAATTAAATTTTGTTTTACAACGTAATACATGTTAAATCAATCTCAAATTTGAAAATAATGTAGATATATGATTTGTAATCGTATTATAATAATATTACAGTAAACAAGCTACTAACAAGGGCAATGGTAAAATTTTATTTTATTTAAAATAAATTTAAATTTTTTCAACATACTGAATAAATCAATTCATAAGTTTTTGTGTAAATGTTAATTGATAGATGGTCGATGTTGTGAGATGAAAAAAAGTATGGGTTATCATATCGATTTTATTAGGAAAAAATATTTTTAAGTTAAAAAAATTGAACATTTTCTTTGAAGCGTAATATACGTCGTATCGAGCTAAAACTTATATGTGGTGTAGATAAATAATGTGCTATCATTGTGTGATAATTTTTAACTAATCCGAACACTTACTTGAAAAATATTCAAATTTTAATTTTTTTGAAAAAAAAAATTAATTTTAATTTCAAACTTTACCTACACTATGCTGCAAAAAATGAAAGATGTTTTTTAAATGTCTAATAAAGGTTTTCGTTTTTTATAATTTTTTCTTGCCAAGTTGTGTCTGCCTTTCGGAAATGTTGCCGAAATTCCTAGTTTGACCGCTCCATTTCAGCTCTAAGTATTCTTGATCAATAGATATCATTTTGATGACGCTTATCTCATTCGTTTGGGTTTTTTGAGGTGCTAACCTTCAAGGAGTTCTCGACTTAACTTGCTAGTGAATGTTTATAGTATAAACATTTACCTCCTTGTTCCCGCACTGTTGGAAGGCAAATTTTTAATTCAATTGTAATAATGTCAAGTTTGAGACAGAAATTTGTTCTCAGACTTTGTGATTGCCGGAGAAAAAAGGTTTAGCTGTCGACTAGTCACGACAGAACCTTGTATGAAATGAAAACATATGACCATATACAGTTAGTCAGATAGATATACATAACGTGGACAATATAATAGGAAGCTCAGATTTCCCGTTGTTCGTTGATGTTTTGACAGTGCTCAATGCAAGCTACATTGATTTCATGATTATTCCAACGTAACGTTGCACTTGTCTATTACCACATGGGTGGTAACGTGCACTTCTACTTTAGTAACTCCAGTGTTTATAAATAATTAACTCGAATGATTGAAAGTATTATACTTAAATGATGTCTAAACGCTGTCATTTCAGATCTGCAATCCTTGCGGGGTACAGCGAAACAGATCATGATATGCATCCGTTTCGAATAATAGATACTTTGTCGCAGTTTGATCTCAACACTACTTTGAAGTCGACGTTAAACCTTTCGAAATATTGAGTTGTCTATATTACGCATTTAGAGTTGGCTCAACATATCACGGCTTCGATTCGGTACTTATGGCACACGCTGATATATTTGTGTGACAACGTTCTTATCATGGAAGCGCACGCGATCGTGGATATGATGGTCTAAAGCTGTCATTGGAGATGTGTAATCTTTGCGAAGAATCTAAATACTGTATCTTAATTTCTGAATCCAGCTCCAATAATTTTTGATCCAGCTCCAATAATTTTTGATCCAGCTCCAATAATTTTTGATCCAGCTCCAATAAATATTTTGCCAAGAATCTTAATAGTATGTAATTACTCAAAATTAAGTAATTACTAAATTACTAAAAATGCAGATAAAAACTTAAACCATCAAGATTTGTTTTCGTGTCAAAGTGGACATTCTTGAAGTTGATGGGCATTATTGGCCTGAATAATTTATTGTAGAAAATAAAATAATGCTAGATTTCGACGATAGCGTCTTTATCAAGCAAAATTCAAACGACACGACAACAATATATATACAACAGTGATACGAAAGAATTTCATGTTATTTCGATCAAGGTAGGTAATTGGAGTTTCCAATTAGATTTGTTGTCACTCATTGAATGTGAATGAATATATAGATCCCTTAATCAATTTCCTTGATATATCGTCCTCATAACAAAATGTTTGAACATCAACGAAGTTAAGTTACATCACCGCGTTTTATGTGTTATTTATGTTATTTGCTTCGTTTGATCAACTTCTGTGATGCTTGTCACAAATATGAGCAACTGCAATTGCATCATGATATACAGTTAACTTGTCCACAAGGATTACGTTTTGGTTTCGTTTGAATAATCAGGATACATAACAAGGTTTCTCGTTATAAATAACAACGTTATTAAGGTCAGCTGGTTGAAAATCAACTGACCTTGATGCAAGTTATGTAAAGTGGCTCCAAGACAACTGTGGGTGTAGCGACAACTAGTTGTGGCAATGTACAACTAGTTACTATACTCTCGCTCCTAGACAACATACCAACAAACGATTGGTGTCTGGCTATTTTTATAGCTCAATCAGGATATCCCTTATGACTTAACACTTTCAATATCTTACATTGTTCCAAAATCGCAGATTTATATGAATTACCGCAGGCTGGAACAATAAAGCCTTAGCTGTGGCAATTTTGTATATATAAAAGATATGTCTGCTAGCTTGGCGGTGACTAAGGTATTCCCGACTTGCGCTATAAGGTGGTTTTAATGTCGTCAGAGTATTTTGTTACCTTGAATCCAAAAATTATATTGACTGTTAGCCGTCTTTAGAGTGAGCCACTATTGGAAGCAAAGACTCTAGAGCTGAACAGTGAAAAAATGTCAAATGATGATGGGTCAACGTTTAAGGTAATGAAGGCATCATCAGCATATCTTCACTAATGGATCAAGTTCAGTTTAAGCTTATGTACATATTCCTCTTAGTGAAGCATGTGAGTGTAGGCCAGTGTTTGACCCAATCTTTCTCATAATTATCACATTGAAAGTGGTAACCTTTTATCTTCATCAGTCAAAGATAACCCTGAGTTTGCAAACAAAATACGTTGTAATCACAACTGATCACAACGGTTGGCTTATGCTGATGTATAATCACTGTTTACGAATGTATCGTGCCTAAGGTTATTAAAATGTCGGTGGAACCGCTGACTTAGTATTCTTCACCCACTCTATCGCTCGAACAATGAATCGAATGGAAACATTAGTGCACATGTAAGAATGCCTTTGTATTTAAAAATGAAGCATTTTATCAAGTTAACAGATATGGGCTCTCTATTGGTTCCATCACTGTCCAATATTTACATGCTCCACTAGTAGGGATCTGTACATAAACTTATTCCGAACTTTGATCCATCATTGGAGATATATCGATAATATCTTAATGATCGTGAACGTTGACCCATCATTATTTGATATTTTGTAACTGTTTAACTCTAAAGATTCTTCTATCCAGTGGTGCCTCACTATCAAAGACCACTCACAGTCAATATCATTTTTGAATGTCCAGGTAAAAAAGCACTAACAACATTGAAACCACCTTATTGCAAGCCGGGAATACCTTGGTAACTTCTAAGGTATTCATAAGGCTATCGAAAGAAAGTCGCTACATAAAGTCTTTTTTATGACGAGCTAACACTTTAGCTTATCAGTAGAAAGAATAGCGAATTAGGAGAAGAGGTAGCTAATGTTCATTGCTTTTCAAATCAGCTACAATTAATGATGATTTTAATGTCTACGATATTGCCCGTAATGAAAAATTAACTAATTGAAAATTACAGATTTTGGTGCACGTTCAAGTGGTATCATTGACACCTTATTAACTTATCGGCGATTTTTTATAGGTTGGAAATAATACTGCAAATGACGTCGAATACATTTTAGACAAAATAGCGATACGAGGCTCATATTGTTAGCATTAAGATCATATTTAGTGAACTAAAATTCAACAAAATTTAAATATTACACCTTTTTTACTCTAACCCAAGAATATTTTCATTACAACTCAATTCGACAAATATCACTGCTAAAATGTGAGTTTAAATATCGAATTTTCTGTAACTTGATTATTGAATCTTTATAACTTCGATACTTACTTATATAGATTGGTCGCTGAAAGGAAAATAGAAGGGTCACGCCTATGTATGTTTTCATACTATTGTCATTCTGTATAGTTCTTCTCTTTGTAGCTGAATGTATAATCTGCATTTTGTGATTTGATCAACTCAAACTTATATGTAGATATACAACAACGATTTTATTAAATACATCAATGACCTATAAGTAGCATGCAAGAAAAAAAACAGACAGTCATATCATAGTCAGAAAAAACGGCAGCACAATTTCGGTCTTCAACAATTCATGTCTTCTACTTTCTCTTCTATGGCCTCAAATCCACGGGGATCTGAGCCCACCAACCGATCCAACACGCCGCCTTTCGACTGAACCACCCGGGGTCTTTCACCCCCGAAGAATCCAATCGAGACGGACTATGCTGGGTAAACGAGAGACGAGGAGCTTAAGAAACCTTAGCCTTTGCTCTGGGGGACGTCCTCTAGAAAAGAAGACTAATCCCGAGATAGCCCAAGTGCCCCAGAGGCGCACCTGGGCTTTCCCTTTAAATGACAGATGTTGAGCCCGTTTCAGGGCCCATCTAGCTTTCTTCAGGTATTTTGCCGACCAGTTCACCGTAACGGTGAACCCCAGGTATTTTACTCGACTTGTAAAGGTGGGGAGTGGTTCAGAGGCGAATATGGAGGAGCGCAGAGAGTGCTAGTCTCTTAAGTTTTTTCTTTGTTGCAGGGGAGCCATGAAAGACTACCACCTGCGATTTTGCAGAGTTTAAAATAAGATTGGATTGGGGTAGCTGGTCTTTTAATCTTGAAAAGAAACGGCTGATGTCAGAGACTACGTCTTTACACCTGCGTCCAGTGAACAGGGCTGTGGTGTCATCAGCGTACACCACTAGACGTTGTTCGCGTTTAAATATTTTGAATAATTTAATAGAGGCAGCAAGGTATAAGATAGGAGAAAGTGGGGAACCTTGAGGCACACCCGTAATAGGGTAGAACTGACGCGCATCTGGGTCGTCTTCATAGTAAAAACGCTTAGTATACATCAGGATCTCCACTCTGTTCACAATTCTCGCAGGCAACCCGAGGGACCTGAGAGAAGAGATCACAAAAGGAATGGAGATGCGGTCAAATGCAGCAGAAAAGTCAAGGAAAACAGCCACAACTAAATGATGGCTATTATCCCGACAAAACTGCTCCACCTCACCAACTGCTGAATGGACCGAGCGACCTTTGACGAACCCATGAAAACCTGGAGGGATCAAATTACGCCTACTTAAATGGTCGCGGATTTTACGCGCAAGCGCTTTTTCGTAAATTGACACGAGGGCATTTTGAATCGAAATGGGTCGCAGATCTTTAGGGCATTAGCAGGATTTTTTCTTAGGAATAAAAACACGCTTACTAATATTGATGCCTGCTACATCGGATGGGGAGGCTAAAAGCATTGTGACGGCCACCTCTCTTCTCTGATCAGCTGTCAAAAGCTGACAGACCCGAGAAGAAAGTGGAACGACGGATTTGGAGGTGCCCGGGAGTGGACCCCAGGAGTTAAGAATATCCGTAACAGATATATCCCTACTCCTGAAGTTACACCAAGGCGGGATTGGTTGAGGTGATTGAGTGGCTCCATAGTTGTGTAGGGCTAGTGACTCCTCCAAAACTTTTTCAAGGCCTACCTTCCCTATCCAACCCAATGATCTATCCTTCCCAGCAAACAAACTTCTCCCTCTTGAAAATCTTCCAAAAAGAAGACTGAGAAGGATTAAGGCGAGCAATACTCGTCCTATCCCTACTCAGCTGGAACCTGTATCTAGTGCTCCAGTATTCATTCGAGAGGGCCTGTTTGGCGGAAGCAGAGAGATTAGGGAGGTTCAGTAATTTTGCTAGGACCTTGAGTTTTGTCGGAGTGGGATTGTATATACGACCTTTATAGGTAGTCGATAGAATCGCGGTAGCTTGCGAAAAGAGGTAGGTATTAAATTTGGTCAAACTCTCATTTCCTATTAAGGGAAAGAGTTGGATAGCCGCTTGAAAGAGGGCCACTCTGATCGGATCAAAGTGAAACCTCCTTCGAAGCAATGTATCTTCCTCAATTCTCCAACGAATTAGGTCATGAGAGGTGGACAATTGTTGGCGCGACTGCTCCGTACAGAGAGGTTTAAGCAACCACCTTGAGTGAAGCAGTAAAATGTCGAGGATTGAATTTGTTGATGTGCAATGAAAGGTGGGGGACGGTGGTTTGTGAATAAGATAACCGATCCTAGCTCTGCGAAGTGATGCGTTGATCCAACGACCAGTTCTGTCGTTGAAGTCTCCAAGTATCATGTCATAGCCGCTATCAATAATATCATCCAGGAGGTCGCGGTTTTTGTGAATCTCCCATGGCAGGATGTAGACATTGGCTAGGCTGAGTCGTTTACCGTTCTTACAGAGTGAAATAACTAAACAAGACAGGGCTGGAAAAGAATAGTTTAGTAGGAGGGAAGACCTTAAGAAGCATTTAACTAGGGTTAAATGCCTCACTCCTCTTCATAACTAGGGTTATGAAGAGGAGTGAGGCGGGGTTATGTACGGAGTATAGTGGGAACAGATATGCTTTGGGATAAATCGAGTAATGTCCTGGGGAAGACGGATAGACCGCGTCTCCTGAAGGACTATAACATCTGCATCTCTACCGGATAAAAGTCTAAGGGCAGAAGCACCTCCCGAGTTCCACTGAAGGACATTCAGTGAAAAAGGCTCACGAGTACTCTGCATTGTGATGGATTAGTTGGAAGGGGATTGCCTACCTAGACAGAGCTAGGTGCAGGAAGGTTCCCCTTTACCGTCACTAGAACTATCCGGGTCAGGTACTTGCCCATGGGCAGCATCTTAATTTCTCCTTAATTTTTTATTCTTCAGGAGATTGCCAATATTGATAGGAGGGATAGGTTGAGCCGAAGCCCCCCTCTTTTTGGATGATGGAATTGCCGTTGATGATGGAATAGTAGGGTTAGTACATAATGTGGCAACAACAGAGGATACTAAAACTTCCATCTTCTTATACATTGTTTCTATACGTATATCAATTGCTCGCATGAGATCATAATCCCTCGTACGAGTGGCAGCATTTGCAAAGGTACCAGATTTCGGTTGGGCAGCAGACTTGTTAAATCCACCTTGATATAATTTAAAATGTCTTCATTTTCTGCTCCGT
Organism: Pomphorhynchus laevis; assembly: GCA_012934845.2. Lineage (NCBI taxonomy): Eukaryota > Metazoa > Acanthocephala > Palaeacanthocephala > Echinorhynchida > Pomphorhynchidae > Pomphorhynchus > Pomphorhynchus laevis. The sequence goes on along the minus strand of WNNJ02003290.1, from coordinate 126,449 downwards.
GCAGGATGGCTCCCCCCACAGTTAGAGCATAATGGAGGGGATACACATTTTTCTCCTGTCAACAAAGCCGGACACTGGGGGGAGCCACACACCCCACATGTCGATGACTCACTGCAGCTTGAGGCCTAATGCCCCCATTTGTGGCACCGACTTTAGTGCGGATATGTGGACTCTTCTTTATCAATGATTGTAAATCTGAGATTAAATCCCATGAAGGGATTACAAGCTGAATTAGCCAGCGATTCAGCCCGCTCTAGGGAAGCGGAACAAAATCCAACTGGTATTTGATGTCCGCTCTTGCATATTATTGAACGGAAGTTAGATATTTTAAATGTTTCTTTTAGTAATTCGATATCATTCTCTTCCAATTGACAAGGGAGGTCAGATACTTTTAGAGTGGCAAGTATGGGTTTAGAGTATATGGACCCATACTCCGACAGGGACGATTCGAAGTATTTAACATACCCCTTTAAGAGGTCTGAGGTGGTAAACGAAATCTTTAGTTCAGTTTCATAAAGTTTTACCGAGTTGAAAATGATTCTATTTGATAGTTGCTCTGTAAACGGCCGTAGAAAGAAATTAAACAATAAATGCCTTTCCATAGGCTTTTTGATCTTTATAATTATCAGATTTTAGTTTTGGGATTGGAGGAAGTACTTCCCCATCCCTAGTAGCAATTGAAAACTCACTAACCTTTGGAACAGGCGATTTCAGAGCAGCATTTACCTGTATTTGGTCATGTTCCTTTGTTTTTACTAGAAAATTGACTGGAAAACTGTTTTTTTTTACAATCCTTTGTTCCTCCGACACGCTTGTTCGTACTCATTTTTTTGTCACTCGTTTTGTAATTGAGATTTCCAATAGTCGTTGTGATATATGTAGATATGATATCTTAACCGTGCTATTAAAATGGCTTAACGATCTTTCAGATAATTCTTACTATCTTCATTTCTGATAGGTTTTTTCCAGAACCTTTTTTATATTGTATAATACTCAGAACATAGACAGTTTGGATTCTATTAAACAATAAACAAGTGAAACATATCATTATCATAATAGTTTTAGTTTTTGAATTATTGTACTTTATTATTGCTAAATAATAATTTTACTGAAAAAAATTATTATTAGTCTAATTTTTATTTTAATTACAGTAACTAAAGTTGAAAGAATAATTCGCACATAACGATTATTTTTCATGCTAGATAATACCTCTGCGGCCTTCACATCTAATAAAAAAGGATGTATTTTTACATGGCCAATGCGTGCCGGCGCACAATTACATGATCACGAAGAAAAAAAAAACAAAAAAATCTAAAAGGCGAGTGTCGTCTAAAAAGGGAGGTTGATGTTAGATGGAGAGCCGACAGCGATGAGACGAAAAGTAACGAGAAGAAGGCGGAGTTGGATGCGAATGGTGCGCCGGGAGAGTTGAGCAGGATGTGTGGTTGAAGCGACGGAGACGAAAGAGCACTCGAACGGCGGAGTTGATAATGCGTTGTAGGGGTATGATGATGGATTTTTGAGAATTGGCAAAAAGACAGGCAGTAATCGATTTTTGGGAAATCGATTAATGTAGTGCGTTGTATCAATCCTTCAATATAGTACTTTAATACTAAGTCCATATTAAATGTTTAGTGGCCATATTTTACTTCAAAGTATGTAGATCAATTAACCAACAATAAAAAGATTTATGTAAATACAATTAATGACCATATCAAATTAATAAATTTAACAAAATTAAAAAAAATTAAAAAAATAATCATTAAATTTAATAAAATTTAATGATTATTTAATAAAATAATTATTAATTTACTAATTCAATGGTTAATAAAACAATTATGTAATTTTTATGACTTTAGTTGGTATTACCGAAGCAAATACCTTAGTTAATACAAATTAATATAATTATTAATATAATATATAATTTTAATTTTTAATTAAACAACTTAACTGTATAAATTATTTAAAATTTATTATTTCAATGGTAATGATTTACTCTCTCTATAAGCTTGTATTATAGTCGTACACGTAATTTACTTTGACAAATTATCCTCAAATTTTTAATTTTATTTTAAAAATTTACGGCTATTTTATAAACATTGAATTTTTATTATAGTAATAATAAATTAATAATTTATATTATAATATTTATATTATTCTTATAGTTATATTATTTTAGATGGCTGATTTAAAATACTTCAACACTACAAAGAAAGGTTGCTTTTTCCATCTTTAATAGGCGATTTGTTACAGTTTAAATTGTTTCAGGTGAGATGTTTGAATTAAAAGCTGATTTAAACAGCGATAAAAAAGAAAAAAAGAAGGATGCAGTTAAGAAGATAATTGCTTCGATGACGGTCGGTAAGGATGTCAGGTATATTTATTAATGTAAAAACAGTTAAAAATATAATGTATAATTCAGTTCATTGTTCCCCGATGTTATCAATTGCATGCAGACCGACAACCTTGAACTGAAAAAACTGGTTTATCTGTACTTAATGAGTTATGCAAAAACACAACCGGATTTAGCCATACTAGCAGTAAACACATTTGTTAAGGTATACTATATTTGAACTGCTAATTTTAAATATGTAAATATAATTTGGCAATTGTTATGTTCAAATAAATGAAGCGTATTTAAAGAGAAAGGTTATCAATTTAAGTATAAAATTTGATAAAAACTATTAAACAAATATAATATTAGTAATTTATTTGCCGTTGGTACTATTATCGACACGGGATAGATTTTCTATCTCGTTAGACAACAACAAATATTTAGACACCAACAACAAATAATAGACTTACACCAACAACAAATATTTAGATTGAACATGAAAGCAACCTTATATAATTGGTATAACATATATTATATTGGTAATTTATATTTGTTAATTTATTATAAAAGTGTTCAAGATTTGCTTACTGTAATATTTTATTTTAATGGACCGTCTAACGGGATATAGAGTCGCTTTATTTAATTGACTTAGATAGTAGTATCCGTCTGTGACGTTCCGATAAACAACCCATATGAATCCGTCATACTCCGCAATGTCGAAAATTCCGACTTTTGAATCAGTAAACAATCCATGTGCCATTGACATATTGACATCCTTCTCTGGTATAACGATATCTAGCTTTAAAACGATCAATTTTAAGGATATTGTCTTTGGATGTTATCTGAACAGCTGAGTTAATATTAACAGATACAATTTCATTTGAATTGAACCGGTTATAAATAAAAAGGCCGTGAACAACAATATGATTACAACCATAAAACTTATCTGGAAGAATTATTATACGTGACGGCCTGTTTGCAATCTGTGTTGTGAAGGTTATATTATCATACACGTAAAGTACTGAGCCTAACAAAAAGCAGATTCAGTAAAACAAAACCATAGCAAAAATTTACAGTTCGCGTAATACAATGATAATACAATGATACAAAATTAATAAATTAATTCTTAATAAATTAACCTATTAAATTAATTAAATTAATTGAATGAAAATTTAATAAAAAATTTAATATTTATTATACAATCGCAAAACGATCGTATATAATAGTTAATATCAGCAATGCTTAGATCATCACAAACGTTTGGATCAAAAGCGTTTAGATCAAAAGCGTTTAGATCAAAAGCGTTTAGATCAAAAGCGTTTAGATCAAAAGCGTTTAGATCAAAAGCGTTTAGATCAAAAGCGTTTAGATCAAAAGCGTTTAGATCAAAAGCGTTTAGATCAAAAGCGTTTAGATCAAAAGCGTTTAGATCAAAAGCGTTTAGATCAAAAGCGTTTAGATCAAAAGCGTTTAGATCAAAAGCGTTTAGATTAAAAACGTTTAGATTAAAAACGTTTAGATTAAAAACGTTTAGATCAAACACGTAGAATTATGAACGTTTGGATAAAAGCATTAGGATAAAAAACGTTTGAATAAAAAACAATTGGATAAAAAACGTTTGGATAAAAAACGTTCGGATAAAAAACGTTCGGATAAAAAACGTTCGGATAAAAAACGTTCGGATAAAAAACGTTCGGATAAAAAACGTTCGGATAAAAAACGTTCGGATAAAAAACGTTCGGATAAAAAACGTTTCGATCAAAACTTTGTTATCATAAACGTTTGAATCAAAAAAAGTGTTGATTAACAATGTATAGATCACAAACGGTTAGATCGGAAAAGTTTGGATCAACAACGTTTGGATTAAAATGGTTTGGATCTAAGTTGTTTAGATAAACAACATTTAGATCAAGAACGTTTAGATCAAAAACGTTTTGGTCAAAAACGTTTGGATCATATTGGGATCAAACACGTTTGAATTTAAACTTTTAAGATCAAAAACATTGGGATAATAACGTTTGGGCCGAGAACGTTTGGATCAAGAACGTTTGGATTAAGGACATTTAGATCAAGAACGTTTGGATCAAGAACGTTTGGATCAAGAACGTTTAGATCAAGAACGTTTGGATCAAGAACGTTTGGATCAAGAACGTTTGGATCAAGAACGTTTAGATCAAGAACGTTTGAATAAAGTACGTTTGGATCAATAACGCTTTGATAAACAAGTATGTATCAACAATGTATATATAACAAACGGTTAGATCGAAATAGTTTGGATCAACAACGTTTGGGTGAAAATTTTTGGATCAAAACCGTTTAGGTAAAAAACATTTATATCAAGAACGTTAAGGTCAAAAACGTTTTGGTCAAAATCGTTGGGATCTAAAACGTTTGGATATAAAACGTTTGGATCAAAAACGCTTGGATCTAAAACGTTTTGATCTTAAACGTTTGGATCATGTTGGGATCAAACTCGTTTGAATTTAAACTGTTTAGATCAAAAACATTCGGATAATAACGTTTGGGCCAAGAACGTTTGGGTTAAGAACGTTCGAATCGAAACCGTTTGGAGCACACACATTTGGATCAAGAACGTTTGAATAAAGTACGTTTGGATCAATAACGCTTTGATAAACAAGTATGGATCAACAATGTATATATAACAAACGGTTAGATCGAAATAGTTTGGATCAACAACGTTTGGGTGAAAATTTTTGGATCAAAACCGTTTAGGTAAAAACATTTATATCAAGAACGTTAAGATCAAAAACGTTTTGGTCAAAATCGTTTGGATCTAAAACGTTTGGATATAAAACGTTTGGATCAAAAACGTTTGGATCTAAAACGTTTGGATCTTTAACATTTGGATCTAAAACGTTTTGATCTAAAACGTTTTGATCTTAAATGTTTAGATTATTTTGGGATCAAACACGTTTGAATTTAAACTGTTTAGATCAAAAACATTCGGATAATAACGTTTGGGCCAAGAACGTTTGGATCAATAACGTTTGAATCGAAACCGTTTGGAGCACAAACATTTGGATCAACAACGTTTGGATCAAATACTTTTGAATCAAGAACGTTTGAATTATGGACGTTTAGATCAAGAACGCTTAGATCAAGAACGTTTAAATCAAGTACGTTTAGATCAATTACGCTTGGATGAATAACTCTTGGATCAACAGCGTTTCTATCAAAAATGTTAGGATCAAAACCTTTTGTAATAAAAACATTTCGAATAAAAAACATTAGGATTATAATCTTTTGGATTACAAACGTTTGGATCAAAACATTTACAAATTATCAAATTTGTTTTCGTTAATTTGGTTCACAAATTAACTTTGAATTTTATTTAAAGAATATCTCAATTAAAAAATGTTTTATTTTAAAATGTTTTATAGCTGTTTGAATATATCTTTAAACATTTATCTATAAAAGGACTGCGAAGATCCGAACCCACTAATTCGTGCACTTGCTGTGAGAACAATGGGATGTATTCGAGTTGACAAAATATCGGAATATCTATGCGACCCACTTCGACAATGTTTAAAAGATGAAGATCCTTATGTACGTAAGACAGCCGCTGTCTGTGTTGCTAAACTTTACGATATAAATCCACAACTGGTTGAGGATCAGGGTTTTCTTTCCACTCTTAAGGGAATGATAAGCGATTCAAATCCAATGGTAAGATATTAATAATAATTGCTCATTTCGATAATTGTCTAATATTTTTATGTATTCTTTATAATATAGTCTGTCTTTTTATAGTCAACAAATTCGTCACTCTATAAAATCAGTACAGCCAAATGTTTAATATTTTTAGCCACATGTTTTATTTCAAGCTTTAGTTACGAAGTTTTAATGACTTAACAAACTAAAATTTACCATAAATATATTTTTTAATATAAAAAGTGAATTTAAATTTATTTCAATTTAAATTTTGTGTTGAATATTCTTAATTTTACGAAATTTGTGTAGCTCTTAATAAAAAAAACTAATGAAGCTTCTGATTACAAGAGCTTTCAACGCTAAATAATCAATTTCTTACTCACATTAACAGTTTAAAATTATCAAAGATTTATTGCATTTTATTTAAACCAATCACTACCGTAAAAGCCTTAATTTTTAAAGCTAAGAAAAACGTTAAACTAATTAAAAAAATATTCAACATTGAACGATTAACATTAAAACTTTATTTGATTATTTGATTTTACTAATTTTTAAATAATGATATACTTATATTTCAGAAATTTCTTTTTTATTAAAAATAATAATTGAATAAACTTTTAATTGAACTCTTAAATGTAAAAAAAGTATTTCAAGTTAATGTAACAATATTTTATCTTAATGTAAATTAATTAATTAAATAAATTAAAATTAATTAAAATTAATTAAAATTAATTAAAATTAACTAAATTAATTAAAATTATTTTAATTAATTAAAATTAATTAATTAAAATTAAATTTTTTAATTAATTAAAATTAATTAAATTAATTAAATCAATTAATTTGCCTGTATTTTGTGCTTTGTATTTTCTCTCTAAAGGTAGTGTCTAATGCGGTTGCAGCTTTAACAGAGATTTCAGGCTCATCTCCGAACAAAGTATTTGAACTCGATTCAGCCATTACTAAGAAGCTATTGACTGCACTTAACGAATGCTCCGAGTAATTTTAAAATCAATTGCTTCCCAATTTAGCAATTATTTAATTTGTTAAGGTGGGGCCAGGTGTCTTTACTTGATGCCATAGCAACTTATATTCCAAAAGACGAAAGAGAAGCCCAAAGGTGCCAATTTGCATAATTTATAGAGATTTTTACTATTTTTGAATTTATTAGTATTTGCGAACGAGTTACTTCAAGATTAGCTCATGCAAATTCAGCCGTTGTACTTAGTACCGTCAAGGTAAGTTTAAAATTTTACTACTTTTCTATTTACTTTAAACTCTATTGGTAAATATTGAATTAGTATTTACTCATTGCAAATTCGATTAAAATCATCTCAAAAATATAACTTAAAATTAAAAATTATATTTTCTTTAAAAATTTTACTTATTATTGTTCGATAATTGTTATTTCAGATTGTAGTGTGACTAAACTTAATTTTAGAATATTAAAATATTAATATTAACATTAATATTTATATAATATTAATATAATATTAATATTAATATAATATTATAATTAATATAATATTCAAACATTTATGCATTGAGTTGTGCTTTCCTGGTGATAATAGCAGAAGCGAAATAAATTTGTTTTGATTAAGTGTATTTTTTAATAAAGATATAGTGTTAAATATATTTTTATTTATTTATTAAATTTATTTATTTATTTAAAATTAAAAAATCGATCAAAATTGTTTTTATTTTATTTGTTTACTCATTAGACTGAATGTTCGTTAGGCTAATGTTTTCAAAAGAAGTTAGCAAGCGAATTACCAAATGATTGACAACTCGCTTGCTAACTTTGCACATAAGCAATGGGTTGAAGCTTCGATAATTCATTAATAAATTTTAATTTAATCTTCAAAATGTTTATTTACGCTCCATAATTGCTATACTGTTTTACGTTATTTCTATTTCATGTTTTGAAGCTACTTATTCTATAATTGTAATACTGGCTTTCCTATTTCAGGTTTTGATGCTACTTGTTGAAAAGATGGATCAAAATTCCGAATTTGTCTTGAATTTAGAGAAGAAGCTTTCACCTCCTTTAGTTACACTATTGTCCGCTGAACCTGAAATTCAATTTGTTGCACTAAGAAATATAAACATTATTATTCAAAAGCGGTGAGAAACACTTGTATAGCTACGATATGATTATATACAAACCAGTTGTTTTGAATAAATAATATTTAAATAAGCAAAAATTTTAATAAATTATTAAATTTTAAATTATTAATTATTATTTTTTCATATTTATTAAATATGAAAAATTAAATATTACGCAAAAATTTTTAATTATTAAAAGTTATAATATTTTAAACAAGGTGTTGAGAGATTAGTATTTCGAATCTCTAAACTTCATATGACTTGAATAAATATATTAGATCGATCAATTAAAACACTGTATTGATAGTTTTATCAATATCTATAATAACGATTTTAATATTTAATAACGATTTTTATGTATAAACGATTTTAAACAATTTTACCAAAAGATACAATTAATTATATTTAAAGATACAATAATTTAAAAAATACAATCTGATGTTGAAATTATTTTAATTCTAATTTGATTTTCTATTAAATACCGAATAATTTACAAATTGTTAGAGAACAGTTAAATTATTTTTAAATTATGTTTGAAAACTCGGACAGTATGACTAAAACTGATTATGCTGAAGGATCGAACAACTTGAACATTATAAAACCACTTTTTTCAATGAATGTGAACATTTCAGACAATTTAGTTTCAACACAATTTACGACAACGCAAATTGATTATTTAAATTATTTAAAATATTTCGACTTTTTATTTTAATGCTAATTAACTTAAATTGATACTGTATAAGTAAATTAAATAATCTTCTATAATAATTTTTAATTAACCAAGCATTAAAAATCAGTTTAAACACTAAAACGAACTTAAATAAATAGCAAGTTGTATATTAAAGTTGTATATCTAATGCTTGCATAATCTAATGGAAATCTAATATTTGCATAATCTTTTAATTCTTGAGGTTGAAGGTTCATTCGTAACGTGTTACATCAATTTCTACCGTGTTTCACCATTAATTTTCACTGCTGGAATGTGAACACTGCCCAGCGTGTTAATTATTTTCTGATAACAGGATCAATTCTGTTGAATATACTCGCTTATTATTTTATAATTTGATTTAAAATGCTCTATAGATGCTCTTACGACAGCTCTCTAAATATAAAGCGGTCGTAAGTTCGTTATGGCAAGACCATAATATCACAACTCGATTAGACCCTGGATTTCGCCTACACATCTGTTAAGACAATCTGATGCAAAAATATCTTATTTTACACATGAAATCCATAAAATACATGTGATTTTAAAATATTTTTCTTCGCTTGCTCTATAAAATGTTCAATATTTTATTGTTTATTAATGTTTTTTATAAAGAAGACGTTTGATATATATTTCGTTATGATATTATTGCTTTAAACTTCATAATTAAAAACTTTTAATACTTAAAAATGTTGATCGCCGTCTATCAACATTCAAGTATTTGATAAATACCTAAATTGTGTTACAATTTTATTAAATATTTAAATAATAAATATTATATCTGTAATATCATATAGTAAATCGTGGTTTCCTAACGTGGTATAGCAACTAATGAAGTGCGGAATAAAAAATATTTTTTATTACAAAATAAAAAGCCTTTCTTTACAACATTTAATTCAATTAAAAAAGTCAAATTAGTAAAAAATAATCTGCATTACATTTTCTCCTAATACGCTTTAGTAGCAACTTTTGTAACAACTTTTCGAAAATAAATATTTTCCTATTTTCTAGGCCATCCATATTATCCAATGAGCTACGTGTGTTCTTTGTTAAGTATAACGATCCAATTTATGTAAAACTTGAAAAGCTCAACATCATGATACGTCTGGTTAACTCAACAAATATAAATCAAGTTCTCTCGGAATTAAAGGAGTAAGTTACAACATTCGATCGTCCCACATCTTCAGGTGTGCAACGATCGAAGCAAATACAGTCTTATTATTTGCATCGTTTTAATTATACACGTCATCACTTTGCACTAAGTTATTGTTATATCTTTTTCATGTGAAAAATTTATGTTATATAAAAACATTTTAATTTTTTTTTCAGATGAACCAAGATTAGAATGTTTTTATATCAGAAAATAATAAATATTCAATAAAATATTTACAAATTATTAGTAAAACTGTATCATCTGTAAAAATTAATAATTAATTTCAATTAGAACAGGTATTTATTATTTAGTTAATTTTTTGTTATTTTCAAATAAACAAAGATAAAATGTTTTTATATCAGAAAATAAATATTTAAAAAAAATATTTATAAATTATTATTAAAAATGTATCATTAATAATTAATTTCAATTAGAAAAGATATTTACTATTATTTTTATTATTCAGTTAAAAATTTCTTCAGCTAAAAATATAATCAAACTGAAATAGTTCTATTAAAAACTAAATTGATCTGTAAACACTGCGGGAATAGTTTCGAGTAACAATAGCTGAATAAGAAAATATTCGTTGCAGAGAGACAATGATTAGAATGCTTTTGCTAGCATTAATCACATTTTACATTTATTAATTTATTAATCAACATTTTATAAAGAATAATTTATTAATAAATTAATGAATTAATATATTTACTCGTTTATAATTTATAAATGAGTAAATAATAATTTATAATTGATTTCAGATAAACAAAGAGTAGAATGTTTTTATATCAGAAAATAATAAATATTTATAAATTATTATTAAAAATGTATCATCCATAAAAATTAATAATTAATTTCAATTAAAACAGGTATTTAGTATTATTTAAGTCATTTATTCCAGAAATCATTATGAATTATCAATTTTCTTTCTTTCTTTGTTCTATTATATATCAATACCAATTAAACTCCCAAAATATTTGGGAATTATTTATGAATCTAAAGTTTGCAACTCGTTGTCGTCAGCGTAATTTGCTCAACATAATAATGAAATTGCACACCTTAAATATTGTGATTTTTAATTTTGGATCATCATCAACAGATAGGATAAAATTTTCAACAATAAGAAGTATTTGTATTTAAAAGACAAAAGCTACCAGAATTAAAATTTATGATTTTAATTATAAATTGATGTTAAAATTAATAAATTTAAGTTATGCTGAAAAGTGTATGAATCATTTGTTTGAATATTGATATTATCATCAATATTCTAGCTGTGTAACATCGAAAGATGTTCACTGATCACTCACTTCTAATTTATTTCACTTAAACAATTACATTTTATTTTTGTGTTTGTTATAATTAAAATTCTAAAAACGTATTTGTTTACGGGTATGCCACAGAAGTTGACGTCGAATTCGTATGTAAGGCAGTACGAGCTATTGGCAGATGTGCTATCAAGGTGGAGGAAGCAGCTGAGCGTTGTGTTAGCACATTACTGGATTTAATTCGTACCCGAGTCAATTATGTAGTTCAAGAATCTGTTGTTGTGATAAAGGTTTTTTTTATCTTGTGCATTGATTTACATAAATGTTATTTTTCAATGCTTTTAAGGACATATTCAGGAAATATCCGAATCGATATGAAGGCATAATTGCAACGTTGTGTGAAAATTTGGATTCATTGGACGAGCCAGAGGCAAGGTAGGCTTTCGATGTCGTTGTAAGCATGTAATTTAAAATTATTAAATAATTTAAGAAAGTGAATTCGTCAAGTTATCTTTTGTAATTCCAGGCATAACGTCTGGCATTCTAGACGAGAGCTTATTACACCTCTCGTCATTAGAATAAATAAAACTATAACCATTTAGTATATAAAGCAGTGACAATAAAAAATATCTCGTAAATAAGACTAAATGTTCATTTTTACTTTTTAACATTTAAAAATATTTAAATGATAAATTTCTTTCATCTCCTGCTTTATTATCTGAGATTGTAAGGATTGTAAATATTATAAATATTACTTTTATCTCATAAAGATTGTATTTATTATTCTCGTTAGTTTATTTTAAAATTCATTTTTTAAGTAAAATAATGTAAATTATCTTTCGTTTTTTATTTCCTCTATTTTATTTTTACTTTTGTTTATTTGAAATGCATTTTTACAGTTTTATACATTAAAGTAATCTAAATATGTATTTATATACTATGCCTAGCTACAAAATTGGTAAAAGTAAGAAAAATACAACAAAAGAAAGCGATCAAGCAGTAAAGAAAGCATCAGATAATAAAGCAAAACAAAACATTAACATTATCAACCATAAGAGCAAAAACAAAAATAAAATAGTAAAACATAAAATTATAGAATTGTTACAGTTTTATACATTACAGTAATGTAAACATGTATTTATATGATTTATTTTTATCCATTTTGTAGCGAGGCACATCATTTAAATACACGCTTATATTCCTGTAATGATGTACAAAACTGTAACAATTTTTCCGGATGATGGCAGTTGATATTGAAAAATTGAATAATTCCTTTGGTCTTTGATGTTCCTTGGTTCCTATAAATTAACATATACTAAATCTGAGGAAATTGATGACTGAAATATCTTCAATAATAATGGGATTAAGGAATTAGTATTATATTTAAAAAGTTCGATTTTTTACCCTGAAACTTTACTGATATGCTAGATAAATTAAGGAACATTATAGGTATTTCATTTTCATTATGAATTAAATATTCATAATTTTAAAAATATTTTAAAATTAAAGAAATATATTGAATATTTTTAAATTCACATTCGATTTTAATTTAGTAAGAATTTTCCAATTAAATATTAATTATTAAATTTGCATTGAATTTTATAAACGTGCTTTGATCTAAAGAATTCTAATTATAACTTTTGATTTTATTCATACAAGTGATTTAATACTTTATATCCATGAAAAGCATCAATAGTTAGTATTTAATGTCTAAAATTAAATGATGTTGATTAATTTTAAATATTTGAAATTTTGTTAATAAAAAACACTAATTCATTTTTATATTTTAATGTTGATAACATCATAAACAACACAAAGTACAAAAAATTATAAAATTGTACGTTTGTAATAATCAATTAGTACGTGTGTAATTCGCCTAAAAATTTTTCTAAGTTTATGTTCCTTAACTAACCCAGTTCACAACAAATGTGCTTTAATTTATTAAATATAAATGTTAAAAAGTACATTTAGCCTTTTAAACGGCATCTTTACAATTTAATGTTAATGGAATATCTACAATAATTTAATAAAATATCTAGAAATGATTACGAATAATCATCGGCACAATTTTTTATTTAATTTATGTGATTTTGACCGCATTTTGATATAACGAAAAATATATGCCTATTATTCGCGTGGCACTTATTTTTCGTATTTACTCACGTTCCAATATTCGACTGAAGAGATATAAAATGTGATTTAAAAAATTTATAAAACTTTACTGATATGCTAGATAAATTAACGAACATTATAGGTATTTCATTTTCATTATGAATTAAATATTCATAATTTTAAAAATATTTTAAAATTAAATAAATATATTAAATATTTTTAAATTCACATTCGATTTTTTAATTTAGTAAGAATTTTCCAATTAAATATTAATTATTTAATTTGCATTGAATTTTATAAACGTGCCTTGATCTAAAGAATTCTAATTATAACTTTTGATTTTATTCATACAAGTGATTTAATACTGTATATCCATGAAAAGCATCAATAGTTAGTATTTAATGTCTAATTTTTTATAATTGCAATATAAAACAATACACAACAAACATAAACAAAAACAAACATATAACATACCGCTGGGCTGTATCAAAAGAATGCAATCAAAAATATGGTATTTTATTGTGTGGGGTTTTACTGTTTGTTCTCTTCTTTTGTTGTGCATGTTTCTAACTTTTATTCATTTTGTAATTAGGCAAGCATATAAATACTTGTTCACATTATTTTAATGTATAAAATAATGTAAGCTCCATTGTTTTTAAAAATTAAACAAATCGAGAGAAGTCAATGTAAAATTTATTGTTACAAATTTTCGATCACTACTGCGATCATCATCAGGAACAAAATGTTCCAAAATACATAATACTCGATGTTAAAACTAGATGAGAGACAGACTACAATCTGCGGCTGCATCCATCATGAATGAATAATTTCTGATTTGAACAGCTAACAATTGCTGAATTAATCATCGTTATTGAACCATTACAAATTCATGCAAATTTGTATTCTTAACGTTCATTGCATAACATAACAGCTAATCAGTGACAAATTGAATTACAAAATAGAAATAATTATCTTTTCCTGAATTTAATATCTCAAAATATTAAAAATAAATAACAATAGTATTGTTAGCAATAATATGTTTAATATATGTTTAAATGGTAAACAATAATATTGTTTTAAGACATATAATGTAAATTTAACTGTGTGGCGTTAATCAGTCTATAATTTTATAATAGCATTTAAAAAATAAATTTTATATTAAATTTTATTTTAAATTTACATTCGATTTTTATTTAGTACGAATTTTTTAATTAAATATTAATTATTAAATTTGCATTAAATTATTTTTTTATAATTGCAATATTAATGTTAAAAGATCAATTCAGGTTTTAAATGGCTGAGATTTTTAGTACAAATAATCAAATCCAGAAAATTGAAATGTTAATGATTATTTGTAAAACTTGCAATAAGACATAACAATATTTGTTCTTTGATTTAGAGCTTCCATGATTTGGATAATCGGTCAATATGCGGAAAGAATTGAGAATGCGACCGAAATTCTAGGAAACTTTTTAGATACATTTTTAGAGGAAAGTAATCCTCAAGTTCAGCTACAATTATTGACGGCAATTGTAAAAACATTTCTTAAAAAGCCGAAGGAATCTGAACACTTGATTACGAGAGTATTGAAATTGGCAGCTGAAGAATCGGATAACCCAGATCTTCGTGATCGAGGTTACATATACTGGCGTTTACTTTCAACCGATTCAAAGGCCGCTAGGGAAATTGTTCTATCTGAAAAGCCAACAATCGGCGAAGAAACCGATAACATCGAACCTGCTCTTCTAGACGAACTTGTGCATTATATAGGAACACTCGTTAGTGTATTTCAAAGGCCTCCTAGATCGTTCTTGGACTCTACTAACATATCAGCTATAAAGTCGTAAGTATACGAAAATAAATTAGCTTCATTAATTACAATTAAATATGGAGAATACGCCAAAAATATTTATTTTTTTATAAAAGTATACACCATAACAAATTATTCAAGAATAATTGTGATCCCTTAACTGTTAACTGTTATTTTTAGTGTCATATAATACTCTATGTATCAGAAAAATCATTATTCATAATATTTTCATAATATAACCCATCCGCTTTGATGAAAATTATAAAAGGCTTTATAATTTATTTCGGCACATATATTTTGTTATAACTTTTTATTTTTCCTAAGCCAGGAAGTGCATATACTTTATATAACTTATATTATTGCATAATATTACATACCGTAATATTTAATATATTATTTATACATATAAATGTAATAATATTATGTTGTATACCAAATATATTACCCTACCTCACGAGATGTAATTTATTATCGTATATAATACTCGAATATACCGACAAAAAAATGCATTCTTATAGTAATAATAACATAACAGGATATAACATTTTTAAATACCTGTTTATATTATACGCTTAGAGGATGAATTGGACAATCTGATGACGATGTTGTACTGGAGTGTACACATTGTTTTAATTGTCTTATCCACTCTTTCTTGATTTTGTATGCTAATTTTGTAATGAATCATACAATTAGCTAAATTCATGATTACGTGAGCAACATAGCAGAACACGTTTCTCTTCTTCTGTTCTCTAGGACATTTTTATTATTATATTTAATAATTATTCAATAATTTATATTATTAATTGAATAGAGATATAAGATAAAATATTTTACATTATCGGAATTTCGGTCATCTTTATGTAACAATTAAATATTTTAAAATCCGGAATTTCAATTACTAGACGTTGATTAAAATCAGAATAACCGTAAGGTTGCAACACGGGAATAATTAATTAATTAAATTAATTAATTACTAATTAATTAAATAAACAGGAAGTATAAATTGTACGTTCTGTATCTGTTGACGCTAGCAACCGCTAGAGAAATATAAAAATAAATTAGTGTTTGAATTGATTCTATCTTGCTCCCAAATTCCACATTTAAAAAATTAATATTCTAATGATTAGAATATTAATCTAACTATAATATATAAATATATTATAATATTAATATAATGATTACTTAATCATATAATTAGCTTATAATATAATAATTTATATATTTACTCGTTATTTTAGATACCAGTTTGGTGCATCGTCAACTAGAAAATATGCTTAAAATAGAGAAGATTAAAATATTTGAACTGTAAATGTTTAATTTTTTATATAATAACAAAAGTTATTGTTTTTACGTGTTTTATACTAAATATAAAATAATAAATATAAATAATAAATCATTATATAAGATTTTATGTAATCTTTATTTATATTTAGTTAAAATTTAAAATTAGTCAATTGATATGAATTGAATAATAAATAACAGACGATGTATATAAGTGCATATACTTTATATTATACTTATATTAATGCATAATATTGCAATAATATTTAATATTATTAATATTTAATATATTAATAAGCAATATTTAATATAATATTAAATATAATAATATAATAAATATTTAATATTTATTGAATATTTAATTAATATAATATTTAATATTATAAATATTTAGTATAAGAGATAACAGAGAGCTGATGGAATATTTGTATTTATAGTAAGAATATATTATAAATATAATTTATAATATTATACAAATTTATATTTATAAATATAAATTTGTATTCGTAAATCAGTAAATTGATTTAATACATTAATGTACAAGTCTAATCATTTGGTAACCTAAATGGGTAACAAAACGAGCCTAAATGGCTAAAATAAAAATGAGTTACTTTAAAAATGTTTTTTAAAATAATAAAAAATAGCCTAAATGGCTAAAATTAAAGCAAATTTTCCGATAAAGCCAAAACTTAAAAGTTGAAATTACACATTTGTCAAGTCGTAATTATTTTATTTACTTTTAGCATATCTTTCAAGACTGAAACATCACCAAATGACGAATTTTCTATAGTAAATCGCAACGTCGTAATTGCAAATTCTGAATCGGAAATAAATACACCAAATCTTTTAGACATTGACTCATTCGATGAAATAGGTAGTACGTCCATCGAATCGTCTCCACAGAATGTTGATCTGATGATCGACGCTGATCTTCAAAGTATTGTAAGCCAATTGGTAACAATTACCATTTAGATTTAAATATTTATTTAGCTTGGGTTTACATCTCCTGTTCCTTACCCTTCTCCTCTACCAGAGCAGACCCAAGCAGAAAAACAAGAATCATCCGGACTTGATGACATAATGGAGTTACTTTCCATTGTTCAATCACCACAACCACAAGTCACATATGAAAATATAGAAAAGAAAGTACGTTTTAAGTTTTTTTGGATTCAAGTGTTATATATTATTATATTATTATATGTAATAAAGAGCATCCATTCATAAGGAATAATACAGCGATTTATTTTATCCACAGCGCTTTTCGGCTTGGGGTACGACAATTTCACAAGTATTTTTAACATCAAATTTTAGAGTTAAAAGTTGAAAAAAATTCATGACGTCAAAAACGTCGCAGGCATGAGTGTGGAAAGATTACGTCAAAGAAAATAAATTCAAATTTAAAGCTAGTTTGAATTACGCAATTTTTCAACCCGTCTAAAAGACATTCGACAAAACAGGACATACGAAGACGAAAAGCAAGGAATCACATTGGTAGAGCAAAATCGAAACCTGCAATTTGAAGAACGGGTATGAAAAGGAGACGAACCGAACAGAATTTTGAATATCTTTATAGCAATGCACGCCAGATGTGCGGACTTTTAACAGCTTATAGATGTCTCCAAGTTATTTGAGTGTAAAGGGTGTCGATAATAACTCGGTATCTAAGTTAGACATTTTGTCGCTGAGACGACTGCAATTCAATTTGTAAGCGGTTGATTCTTTGAGACCGAGAAGATTACAAATCCTTACTGATTAGAGAACTACATGTCTAAGAACTGAAACAGCCGTTTAGGAGAACTTTGATGATACCACGACCATACATTTTATGTAACGGCATAAACATTTATTAATTTGACGGAAATCATTTGCTGCGAAATTCGACCAAACGCATTTGAAACCATAGCTTATGATTGGAAAAAGCATCACATCAAAGTATCGAAGATTGCCATGGAACTGTAGAAGTCCAAGCTTAGTCGCTAGATATGTAGCTTTGACGACCTTTACATACTGTTTTTCCAATAGAGTTTTGAAAGACTAGCAAGAGCGTAGTAGGTCACTAAGATAATTGTACGAACAATGAAATTATAAAGGAGAGTCGTTCACATACACAACATCCTTATGAGATAATGTACCATCTTTATGAAGCATAACGACTTTGGTATTTAATATATTCACCGTAAGTTTGTTAACGTTACAGTACTCTACAAGTGTTGAAATAGCAGATTGAGCCGATAATCGATTAGAAGTTACCAATGCAAGATTATTTGCGTACAAAATATAAACAACATAAAGTGTGTATGAAGATATATGTTGTGGAAATTACATTAAGAAAAATGTAAATAAAAGAGGGCTGAGCGGATCTCTGCAGGATGTTTAGCCGTATTCTTAACCATAAATTGTTGAGAATACGATATGTATCGTAAATACGCAATAAGGTAGCCTGAAGCACTCTCATAAGCAAAAGCATAAATGGACCATTGACACCCACCTGATTGCAGAGTTTGGACAACAGTAAGGATCTGTAAACACTATCAAACGCCTTGGCGGAATCTATAAACACTGTAAATAGCGAGGAATGAGATCGGAAACTATCGAGAACGCTATATCGTAGAACTGTAAGTGCACTTATTGTAAGTGCATTCTCATAAGTAAAAGCATAAACGGACCAGTGACACATACCGGATTGCCTGCTTTTTTGACGCCATGAGAACCAGACAAGATTCGAATACATCCTTGGTTAAAGGGGAATAAAAAGAATCCTGGTCGTATAACTGAAATTGCGTATGGAGACCGTTCTAAATGCGAGCAGACTTCATACTCTAGGATATTGACAAAGTTATTCCGCCATCTATCTATAGGAATTTGCTAAAATTTATCCCTTTTATTCATAAGGAATAATATATATTAATAAAAATATATCATATATATAATATAAAATATGATATATAATCTACATATATCTAAGTTTATACTATATATTAACAGTAATATAAAAAATATGATATTTATAAACATATTTATTATTTATTTTTATATATTATAAACTCTATAGTATATTAAACATAAAATAATTTAATTTAGTCATTTCTTTGTCTTTTCCCCAAAGAAATCCAAAATATTCAAATATTAGCATATTCAAATAGTAAATTTTCACCAACGTAATTGGCCTCTTTAAGAGTCTAATTGTTTGAGAGAAGCTGACGAAATATTGATTTTTTGATGTATGAAATATCGTCTTTTTGATGCTTTTAAACTAAAATGATAAAATTCCAGATTAAATTTAGCGATATTTTTATAGAAATTATTGTTTGAATTTATCAAGGAATAATAACTTAACGAAATCAAGTCTATAAATTTAAAAAATCAAAGTGTTTTTATCAAGCCAAAGGTTTAATACATCACATTTTTAGTTTCATCAGTTGTTTAATTTCTTTTTATGCAGCTATGGTTATCTGATCAACAAGGAAAAGGTCTAGAAATCAAGGGATGCTTGTCATACGATACGCTGGGGAATATTAGAATGCTAATGACATTTTCTAATAAACTAGCAAAGGACTCGGCATCGTCACCGTCAGTAATGACTAATTTTGCTATGCAGTTAAACAGGAACCCGTTTCGATTGTGTCTTGCAGATCCTTTGAGTTTGGAAAGCCTAAGTCCTAATGAATCTGTCGATATCGAGCAAAAGCTTGCACGAACTGGAAATCTTAATATACACCCATGTCCGTTATTAAAACTCCAGGTAGCAGTAAAAAATTGTAATGGTATATCATATTTTACAATCGATCTCCCAATCGAAGCACTGCTCTCATCTGAGCCCACTTATCACACCAATACTGAATACATCAATGCACTTAGCAAATTAACCGAACATTTTCAGAGAGATTCGGTAATGCAATGTAAAGCACATGCGTCTACTGGTATTTGCATTTAGTGCTTATTTTAAAATTTACTTATTTTTAAATTTTCCAAATACGTACTTCAGTGATGAAATGCATCACTAAAGTGATGCATTTCATCACTCATCACTGATGAGTGAAATGCATCACTCATCATTATTTAAAATAACCAAATCGATAATTTGAATTGAAATGAATTTTTGTTTGAATTTAAATTCACGTGAATTTAATCATCATGAAGAATGGTTCTACTTTTTAATTTTATTCGTCGGAAATGTTTCAGCAACATTCCATATATAATCAGCCATCGGTATGAACATTAAAGATAAAGTTTTTGTGGGTCCTGTAATAAATGACTTGCCCACAAAAGAGGTTATCACGTATTTTAGTCGTGGCTGCAAAGCACCATTTGCAGCTTTCATAAACTGCAATTTGTTACTCACAAATCATTACCTGGAATTATTTCTAATATTTATTGAATAATATCATTTAAATATTGGAAACAAATTCGTCAGCACTTATTATCGTTTCTTAAAGTGCCTTAAATCGATCTAGTAGACATTATAAGTCCTCAGGACAAGAAGCCAACAAGACAACATCATATGCAAAAAGCAGAGATGGTATCTCTGCTTTGATTTAACAATCAAATTATGTTGGCCCCACATAACAGTGGGGCCAACATAACAGTTGGCCCCACTGTTATGTTAGGTCGAGGAATAGGGTCGAAACCTGATAACGTAGCACTTCCTTCTGATTACATCTAATCTTTATTCTAATACATTGTTTGTTATTTATCTGTCAATTTATAAAAATTGATTTTTTTTTCAATTTCAAATCTTAATTTGATTTAAATTACATAAAATGTCATATAACAATTATTTATTATTTATAATTATTTATTATTTTATTATTTAAATTTTATTTATCGTTATATTATATTAATATAATATTAATATTATATATTATATTATATTATCAAATATTATAAAGTACGTAGAGTCAGTTAGCTAATCTGATTATATCAATATATTTTTATTGCAATCCTTATTTACAATAAGATATATTTTAATAAGGAGTAAATGTCATCAGGAAGAACTGCTATGTTATCAAATTTCGGCTCATATTCCTCATATTTGATATGCCAATTTGATAGCATAATCAAATATGATTAGCATCATGATGTTATTACATAATCTTATATAACATTTATTTATTATTTAATTATTTAAATTTTATTTCTCAATGTTTTTAATTAATAAATAATATAAAATACATAGACTCAGTTAGCTGATCTAATATTAAATAATATTACTTATATACTAACTAGAAGTAATTTGCCTTTATTTAACTTAAAAAAATAATTTGGATAACTAATTATTACAACGTTTGTTATTTATTAGTCAATTCATCTCTTAAATAAATTCATTTATCAAATAAATTCATCAATTTATTTGTTTTACTCAGTTAGTTGCCTTGATTAATTTATGATTATCGATTGACTATTCCATTTCGGACGATTCATCCGAATGTAGTGATTTGTTTTATAAATATTTACAATATTTGCCATATTAAGGTGAAAAGCCGTTTTAAAGTCCAAAGTGTGATACTAACTAGAAGTTATTTTTATATGTATTTATAACTTATAAAAGATAATTAAGATATAAATGTGTATTTCTATTATCGTCAATAATCGCCTATGCTGAAATTACGCATTTGGTTTAAGGAACTAAATTTGATCTACTTTCGTATTTTATGACAAAAATATAAGAAATAATCTAGTAATTAAGATTAAGATTAAAAATATAAGAATTATTGGACATGCACATCAATTTTTTGTCGGTTGTATCTAATATTTTTGTTGTTAAATAGTTGACCATGATTCATTATTGATAAAGAATTATTGGAGCTGGATCAAATAAATTCGCTAACCTCTGTTAGCATCTTTAAAAAATTACAATTTGTAATTTTCTAAAGATTACCTAAACAGTTTATATTAATAGGTCGGTAATACCGACCTGTTAACAGGTCGGTTCAATGCGTCTAATTCTGCTTATCACGTTCTCTCAGCTTATAAATTTTGCGTGCAAGCTTTTACTTTTATAAAAAGCCTTTTTTAACGACCAGTTAGGTACTCGTTTCTAAATGTTAGAAACAAATTTAAGTGTCCTGAGAAACAAATATAACTCTTCACTATGTACCGAGTACCGATTCAAAATCAGATTTGGTTAATAATGTTTTACCGAAATGTATTTATATGGACTATCGAAGTGGAACTTAAACACCATAGAAATTTGTATGGCATTTCGTATCCAAACTGATTTTCATTGTGATGTTTAACAGAGAATGTTATTGCAGATAATTCTAAATATTCGGTTATTTTCATTTATATCAAGCTCCTTACGCGTTGGTTCATAAACGCGAGTTTTATCGCACATCTGTCGTGAAAAGAATTAAAAATGGATTTCATACGGATGTTTTTGATATATAGTGAATATTCTTATAATAGTTTCATCTTTTTTCAGTTTTAAGACAAACTGATAGTAGTTCCTCCTGATGACCTCTAATCCTTATTCTTATACATCGTCTTTTATTTATTAGTCAATTCATAAAAATTGACTTAATTTTAAATTTAAATTTTAACTTGATATAAATATAAAAATGTTATATAATATTATAGTATACAAGGAAGTAAATGATATTATAGAGGAAGTATGTGATTAGCATCTATTTGACCCGCTGCTATGTTAGGTCAAGAAATATGGGCCGAAACCTGATAGCATAGCAGTTCCTCCTGATGACCTCTAATCCTTATTCTGATACATAATCTGTTATTTATTAGTCAATTCATAAAAATGACGTTTATTTTAAATTTCAATTTTTTTATTTTAACTTGATTTAAATTATATAAAATCTTATAACAACTATTTATTATTTATAATTATTTATTGTTTAAATAATTAATTAATAATTAATAATAAATAATTTATTGTTTAAAAATGTTTTCTTAATATGATATTATTAATTGTTATTAAGTCTATATGCATAAATTCAGTTAGCTGAGTATATGCATATACTCAAAAATTATAGATTTTTAAAGACATTTTTATAGGCAGAAAATTACCTGAAGATAAGTAAATTTCTGAAATTTCATCGAAATCATGTATAATACAAATATTATCACATATAAAGTATTTTTAAATTCTGAATGGTACAGAAAAATACCTATCTTGAACGATGAAGGAAATGTGTTCATAAGTATCACAGAAAAAGTCAATTGCTTTAACAAATGCATCTTCACTAATACATGCAACAGATTTTATTAATTTGATCTAAATTTCAGTGTAATTCAATGTTTACAATTATATGATAAAAAATTATTAAAGCTAAATCAAAGAACGGATTAAAATTTTATTTGATATTTCGCTAACTTCTGGTAACATTCCCAGAAAATTATTTAATCTTTTATGTAAATTATTTAATTTTCTAAAAATGCTAACAAAAGTTAGCGAACTATCAAATAAAATGTTATTTATTATTACTTTTTGATTATTACTTTTTGATTATTACTTTTTGATTATTACTTTTTCTTGATTATGATGTTAAAAACAGATAATTGTATATAATCATTTAAAAAATTTCAAAAATTGAAAATTGATTAAAATTTAAAAATTAATTATTGATTACAGTTTACCTTAAACTTTCTAATTTGGAAGAATGTTTAACTTAATTACTCAATTATTACATTTTTCTTGGTTAAACAATGAATCAACTATTTAAAATTAATTTTTAATTTAATTTAAAATTAGTTTAATTTATTCTTATTTAATAAGAATAAAAATTGCCTACCTTGATTCAATTAGCAATAATTATTCAATATAAATCTTTATTTTTAATTTTATTAACAATAGGTGCAATACGTTTTGGTGCTAAAAAGTATTAAGCTTGCAAGTTTGTAAATGCTTCAAGTATTAAATCTTGAATCATTATATGGCTCTAGATTACATTATATTATCCAATTATATATATGGATATCGAATATCCCATATCGAATACAACTGTATACGCTTTATCGATAAAATGTTTTTGTTATTTATAAGCGCTACTACAGCTGTTTTAAATTTTTAATAGCAAGAACAAACTGCAACTCGTTTTACTTTAATAGCTTTTGTGTTTAATCTGTCTTATAGACAATTTGATCGATCATTTACGAAAACGTAATATCTTCAATGTGTACAAATCTCATACGGAGCACGAAGAAATTCTTTACCAATCGTTAAGACTGACAAGCGCTGATGAAGATATGAATGCATTTATTCAAATTCGTAGATCACTTCAGGCACAGAATATACGTAATTCACTAAAGGTAACTTTTTAAAAATATTTAATCCAATTAAATAATGGATTTTCCATTTCTTAGGTATATGTGCGAACTAGTAACGCGGAACTTCCGGACGTGATTATCAAGTTATATGAAGACGTAATCAGTCAACTTTAAAAAACAACCGTCAAGGACAACATTTTAATTTGCAAACAAACCAAGATACTTTGATATAAATGAACAAAAGCTAATATTTTCAAAGTATTATTTGTAAATGCGCTTCGAAAGTGACATATCGTTAGATTTCAAAGTTATCTTCCTTCAACTAAACACAAACAAAATAAATATTAAATATGTGAAAACGTAATTTAATTTAGCGTAAAAACTTTTAAATCATTCGTAGTTTCTAAATTATTCAGTGATCAAAAATATAAGTTTTGATTTTTAATTTTTCATAATTAATTTTTAATTTTCTTTTAATTTTTCATAATTAAAATAATTTTTATTGCCAATTTTTTATTTTATAATTAATTTAATTTGTTTATCCACGTTATCATTACTGACAATTTAGTTACAACGTTTTACTATTTCAATCAAAATGATATCCAAAAACAGCAAAGTATATTTTCTAGCTCTACTAGACGCTCCCAGCAAGCCCTTACACAACGTTTGGGTTTATCAGGCTTGTCTATCATCCGATCCTGCCATTGAAGTTTACTAACTACAAAGTAGTGATCGCTTGACAGCTCAGTTTCTCTCTTCACACGAGTGTCCAGAACATAACGTTGCAGATCAGATGATTACAAAATCGATCATTGATCTTTGACTGAGAGAATCCTGATGTCATATGCCTCGATGGATCTTCTTATGTTCAAACATGGTGTTGGTTATGCACAACTTGTTACGAGGACAAAAATGCAATAATTCAAAACTACTCGCATTCAGATCGGAGAGTACATTCCTTCCCAACATTCCGGTTGAAATAATAATGGCTTAAATTCCTTCAAGAAATGGATTTAAGTGATTATGAAAACACTAATTTATTCTTATATTTCGCAAGCTGCTGCTTACATCGTCAGTAACAAAACATTTGTTCTTATGATAAATGTTTTCACAACCGCTTGGTCACAGCATATTCAAAAGATAATATTTCCAATGTGTTGAATCCTCTGAACCTCTCACAGTCTCATCCCTAAAATTTATATAAACAGTTAGGAGACTTGTGTCTGATACTGTCCAAGAATTGCGTAGCGTAGTCTACATTCAACACGCACGACGTTTAACGAGAATCAAAATTTCAACGTTTCATTTGACGGACTTAATGGTGTAATGGCGGATTTTTACTTCCTAGTTGTAGACATTATAGAGTGATTCTATAATCACTCTCTCAGAGTGATTATAGAATCACTCTCTCCTATTGGATGTCGACTCTTTATAGCTCCATCCAGTATCTGATACTGACAGAATTTATGTCCATCACTTCACAGACCGATACACTGGGATATGATACAGGCACCGTTCAGAGAATATTGTCAACAAAATGACATGACGACCAGCATGAAAATCTTCACAAAGGTATCATACAACTGATGGTAGTAGATATACATCACTCCCGCACATACAAGTATTATGTAAAAAGGCTTTATGGCTCTCTTGAACAAAACGACGAAGCCGCAATTTCGTTCCAGGGTCCTCCTTTTTTCCAAAGGGATATTCTTATAGACTGATCTACGGATAGTAAGATATGAAGTGGTTGTATTCCATTGTTCCTGCTGTTAAGAAGAAAACGGCTCGAATACAAGCAACAATAAATAAAACCATTACAAAGTCGTTTTAGGATCCTTTGGAGACCAAGGATCCAAAGGCAAAAATTGCAAGCATGGATTCACGTATATGACATGACACTTATCCACGATTATAGACAGCATATGAGCAAAGTAGTTCATAGATTGCTCGCTCTCCTATAAGTTGAAATCTATAAATAAAGAAAAGTACATTCTCCCATTGATATTAGATTCCTTGGAAGGCACTGGATTTCGAGGAATCTAATAAGGGTGTTCTCCCATTGGGGTTTTATTACGATGGAGTTTGAATCTGAAAATGCGCAAACACAATTCCGCTAAGCCGTTGCATACCCAAGAATTCTTAAAGACTCAGTGAACAGAAGGCATTATATGCGCTTGAGAGGCATTATTAATTACTATTTGCCTTCTCAACTACACAGGAATGCTCCTTAGCAATCCTGGATTTTGGATTTACTCATTGACAACAAACCCCTGAAATATCCTTGCCTACCAGCCCATACGCACATAATCAACTTTGTCAACGCAAGCTAAAATCAAATCGGGATATTAAGTCAAAATGATTATTTTTATACTGTATGACAGGCAATTCTAAATAAGTTGCCTGACATCATACCATTATGACAAACAACTTGTCATAATGTGTCAGTGCCTTCTCTTAGTAGTCAAAAATTAACGAGAACTGTATCTATGAGGTACGGTACTCCTAAACAATGGATACATCCGAGAACCATGCCGACTTGTCAAGTCGCTGGAAACTAGCCCTATTTTGCTAGGTCTCACTACACCCTGCATATTAAGCTAAAACACGGCATTTATGCAATTGCATAGAGTAAATAAATATGCAATGACGATATATATATGTATATATATTATATGTATATGTATATTATATATGTATATTATATATATGTATATATACATATATAATATGTATATATATTTGTGCATTTTAACTAAAGTTTTAATGGAACCAAGAAGAGAAATATAATCTTGCAAAATTTCGTAAACCGCTATTGAAATCGTCTTCGGTATTTTGAAATAAAAACTGTAAAAGAAGTTTTAGGGTTTTATTATTTTATGGTTAGATTTTATTTAAGATTTGCAAAATAGAATGAATTTTGAATTAAATATATTTGATTATGCGGAAAATTGAACTTAAATGATTTGAAAAACATATTCTATTAACGTTAGAATTGCTTTATAACGAGCGAGTGCTATTACGTCATTTTGGGTCTGCACAACATGTTTTCTGTTATATCATTAGAATTCATACAATCATATGTTATTAAAATTTAAAAGTTCTAAGCTGTAGAAATTTTGGATACTATATTTACGTTAATATTATATTTTACTATAAAAACGTAATTTTTTACATCGATTTTGGTATTTGTTATAAAAATCAATTTTTTGGCGATTTATGTAAAAATTTATTTTACTTACTGTATGAACTGATTTCAATTGTTGATGGTAATTCAGTAATATTCACTTCAAATCTGTTCTGTACTTCATTAAGTACTTTTACATCATTTTCGTCTGCTACAAAAGTGATTGCTAATCCTTTAGTTCCGAAGCGTCCTGCTCTCGCAACCTAGTAATAAAAAAATGCTCGTTACAGAAGCAAAATGCAATGCATTTACTCTATGAAGGTATGTATCAGAATCTTCTGGCATATCATAGTTAAAGACAATATTCACACGTTCAATGTCCATACCGCGGCCAAACAAATTCGTCGCGACAAGAATTCTCTTCTGAAAATCTTTAAACTGCTTGTATCGCGACAATCTAGATAAAAATGATCAAAACAAACAAATCAAAAAAATCAAATATTTGATGAATTATCAAATTTAATTTTATTACAAGATTGTAATTTATGCTCGGGAATAACTCCAAATGTAACATGGTTTGTGATATACTAAAACTAAACTGTGCAATTTCTAAAAATCTGAATCTACATTAAGAACATTTGCATTTCGGTCGAATCGCATTAAGCTGTAATTTACTGGCGATCGATTCTAATATCAAAGTAGTTTTATTATTATTTGAAGTGATAGTGCAAACTACTAAACACATGTCCAAATAAAGAATCATAATTACTTCTATATGAAGTAATTTTATGAAGTAGCTTTAATTTATAAATAATTGATTTACAATCAATTTTTAAGTATAAATAATTATAGTTTAAAAATTATTTATGTAAAAAGTCATTTATTTATTAAATAATTTATTTATTACTTCATAAAACTACTTATTTGAACTAAACACATGTCCAAATAAAAAATCATATGAAACGCAGCATTAATGACATCATAGGATAAAATGACCAAAATAGATGCAAAAATCATCTGTTAAGATGTAGTAAATCAAAACTTACATGACGAATCTGCATGTTAAATTATATCCTTTTTCCAAATGTGATATTTACAAGAATTTATCTTACAAAATAGGTCTTAAAAATGACTTGTATATATCGTAGAGTTAAATGAATATCTTTTGATTCATTGTACATCAAGATAATCACGACTTACAGCATGAGAAAGATCGGATTTTGAGAAAAATCTGATCTGACATGAGAAAGATCTTATTAAAATCTGGATTTAAATCAGAAAAATCTGATTAAAAGTTTAATGTTTTATTAATCGTCAATATAAAGTAAGATTAATGACATTAACTGATCATTCTAGATTATAGTCTAAACAAAATAATGTTCAGGAACGTAGACCAAACAGATACTGAAATGTGATTAGGGATCGTCTTGTTAGATTGAGACTGTTTGTTGATAATAGACAACAAAATATCTGAAAAATATTCCGATTTACTCAATCTCGTAAATCTATTAAATTATTAGGTTATATTATTTATTAAGTATTAAATTATTTATCAAACTATTAAGATTTAAAGTCAAAATCATTTATATTTCCATAGTTCTAACTTGTGGAATACGGTCAAAATTTGCAATATAGTATCTTGAGTACATGGACTCTTCTCTTTAGAAAAATTCAATGCTATTCGGTAAGTGAGTAAGTATGTCTATTTTCTGTTTGTTTACTTTACGTATTGTTTCTGACGTAAAGAAAATATTTCTGACGTCAGGAAATATGGCTATTTTTTGACGTAACGTTTCTTTTTTCTTTATTTTCTTTTTTGGTATTGAACAAATAATATTGTTTCTTTTAAATTACTTTTGGTTTGGTGCAATAAGACAAGAAGTAAAATTATTGCAAACCTATTAAATGTAAAAAGGCTGCATTTTTTAACGATATTAAATATTACTTTATATTAAATTACTTTATATAACAATTATTAAAATGATTCTTTTCTTGAAAGAAAAAATTAATTTTTACTAATATTTTAATGCTTAGTGTTTTACCTTTCCTCCTGGGACATGCCTCTATGTATCGTAATTGCGGGGAAGTTTTGATCAACGAGCAGTTCGGCTAATGTTATACATCGAGAAACAGACTTTACAAAAATGACAACCTGAAAACAATGGAATTTAAAATCTTAAACAGATTTGTGTAAAACGGATATCACTTTAAAATTTAGTTATATTTAAGTTATACAATAAAAATAGTAGTATCTAAATCACTTAATCATTTGAATAAAATTATTATTTTAAACTCGAGGCAGTCTATATGCTTACTCGTTTTGATTAGTAAGAATAAAATTTGATTTAAAATAGAAACGATTTTTATAAGTAAAAAACAAATCTAGATTAAAATTCAGTAAAAAACAAAGAATATATTTAGAATTTTTGTGCATTTAACTCAAAAAAGAGTGGATATTTGCAAGATTATGTCTAAATAAGAATGATTTATAAGTTTGTATTTAAAATTACATTATTTACAGCTTTAAAATTTGAATAAATTTAGAACTTAACTTTGTGTCTAAAACAAATATCGCACTTTATAAATATTATTATTAAACAATCACAACAAATTGTATCAAGGATGCTCTTTGTCC
This sequence comes from Pomphorhynchus laevis, assembly GCA_012934845.2. NCBI lineage: Eukaryota > Metazoa > Acanthocephala > Palaeacanthocephala > Echinorhynchida > Pomphorhynchidae > Pomphorhynchus > Pomphorhynchus laevis. The sequence continues at coordinate 96,036 of WNNJ02003290.1, read as the reverse complement.
AAAAATTATATGAAAAACAGCTAGACAATCAAAATTCTATTTTAGCGATCAAAAAGGGCGCATTAAAATTTTGAATACACCTTTAACTGCTGTTTTTAAATACAACAAATTGTATTTAATTTATAATTTTTATCCAAAGTAGAAAGCGCGTGTAAAATGTAAAAGTATTTAAACAATGTAGATTTGCATACTGTTATATGCTTATTAAATATATAATTAATATGTTTGTAATTGATATATTTAAATTGTAAAGTAGTTTAAATATTATTAAAATAAGTTTAAGATAAATATATATTTAAACTTAGTTTAAATATATATAAGTTTAAATATTATTATATTATTATATTTTATTATCATTAAAAACACCAGATTATTTACTTTAAATGAAAGAAATACAAAGGATTATACATGTACGTTCAACGTGTACACATATGTTTGTAATATGATATGTTTGTATCATATGATATGTAATATTAATATGTTTGTAATATGTTTAAATTGTAAAAAAGTAGTTTAAAATTATATAGGAAAATTGGTATATCATATATTTTATATTTTATAGTGTTATATGTATATTATATCGCATAATTTAAAATAATAAAATATAAACAAAAAAAAAACATTTCAAATTCTATCAATATTATATTAATATTATAATATTAAAATACTAAAAATATTAGTATATTTTATTATCAGTAAAAGCATCAGATTATTTTTAAAATATTAACGAAAAATATAAAAATTTTAAATTCTATTAATATTATATTACATTAATATTATAATATTAAAATACTAAAAATATTGTTATGTAATTAAATTTTATTATCAGACTAAAAATATTATTATATTATTATATTTTATTATCAGTAAGAACAACAGATTATTTACTTTAAATGAAAGAAATACAAAGGATTATACATGTACGTTCAACGTGTACACATATATACACTTCAATATCCATGAAGATAAATAATGTAATATTATCAATGTAATATTATATGTTAAAATATAACATAATATGCATATTATATATAATATGTATATTTTTAATATGAAATCAATTATTTGAGTATTAATAATATATATATAATCATTTAAAAAATCATTTAATTAAAATATTGTATATAAATATACAATTAATTCTTTATTAATAATTTAATAAATACTTAATTATTTAATAATACATTAAAAAATACGTTTTAATCAATTAATTTACACTAGTTGGAGATTAAAAACTTAAATAAATAAAAGACAGGCTGTATACCTTTAATGGAAAATATTGTAGCAAATTTTATACCCACCTGGTTGAATTCAAGCTGATCTAAAAGGTCGACAAGCTTGCGATTTTTTTCGCCGTCATTTAATTTCAAATAGTGCTGTCGTAGTCCATGCAAAGTTAGCTTAGTTTCATCATCAACATATACTTCCATTGGCTACACAAAATTATTACAATAACATAAAGAAAAAAACTGTCACGAACTGTCATGTAATATAATAAAATTCTAATTTAACAGGACCTGTTAATTCTAATATAATACAACTGTTCTAAACGCAAACTCTAATTTTGCGGAAAAATGATATTAAGATGCCAGCAGTCTCGAAGTCTATATTGTATATTATTCAAATTATATTATATTCAAATTATACGTCGATCTGATTGACAATCAAAATGTAGTAAATACATTTATCTGCCTTTAAATGTGGTGACTTGCTGAAATTCTACTATGTGAGAGCTTCATTGCAATATAAAAAAACTAAATAATTCAGTAAATTAGACAATAATAAACTTTTGAATCTTAGAAAAACTTTAAGTAAAACGAACGCAACTAATACTGTTAGCAACATTCCGTTATTGATAAATATTTTTCGAAAAGTAATTATTTCGAAATAAAACATTTTGCTTTTTAAACGCCTTCTTAAATGCGTTTTGCCACATTTTGTGATCTTGCAATTTCTCATTCGGCTTAAAAAGAAATTCTGCTTTTAAAATTTTGAACATTCAAATTTAGAAAAATCAGTGATTTCATTAAATATCAGGCATAATTAGCAGTTTAATGAAATAAAACATACCTGAAAATAAAAGCAAACACATTAAAACACCTACGTCGGTCATGAATTTTTTGCAAACAGGACGAATTTCCTTGTTTAAAGTGGCACTGAACATCATCACCTGTTTATCATGAGGGGTCATAATAAAAATATCCTGAACATCTTTGCGCATGTCTTAACAAAAAATGCTTTTAAAATTTTAAAATATTAAAACAGTAAGCAACAACATTCGTCAAGTTTTTATTGTTTTTCAATTAAAAGATGAAAGAATAGTTGGGTTGAAACTAAAAATATTTGTTTAATATGAACTAAAAATAATATTGTGGTAAGTACACCAGAAACAGCCTATGAAGTAAGAAACGTTTATTTGCGGCATATATAGTCATTCAATCCAAACTTTTATTTAAGAACTTCAATTAAAAATTAAAGAATATTAGATATTTGGGGTGAAAAAAAGTACTATTCTGGTAGATACACCAGAAACGGCCTTTGAAGTAAGAAACGTTTCTTTGTGACATATCGACTCATTAGTGCATAATATTTATTTTGCTACTGGCTGTGGGAGATAGACCACAACAAGATATAAAATAAATTGAACGTACTTTTTTCTGAAGCAACATTAACAAATTTGATAAAAAAATATTTCTTTGTTGCTTTAAAAACACTTAATATAATTTAAGAATTATAATTTATAAATTATTATTTTACAATTTAACAATTTCAATTATAAAACGCAAAAGACGTAGTATAACGACACAAATTGTCGTTTATAACACTTAAGCCAAAACAAATATAACGCTGTATAGATCAAACATCAAAATCAATTTATAACTAATTTTAATTGTAAAATATGAATGTTAGTGAAAAAATAATTTTTAATTCATAATACGAAATTATATATTCAATCGCAGAATGTGTAAAACTGTGCTCCGGGAGCTAATAAGCTTCAGTTTCATAATTGTAGTTGTTGGCAAAAACCGGAGTTCGATTACATGCAGAGCAGACTTCATTATCACTCCTAGACGAGCTGATGGTAGCCGGCTACCATCACTATACATAAAGTGATGATAAAATTTTCCTCCTCTTTAGATCCAGCTCCGATAATTATTATCAGAGCTGGAATAATAATCCTATTATTCTATAAAATTTTATCAATTAAAACTAACGACATTATTAATAATTAATATAATGTAATTTGCTTGAGAATGTCTTAATTTTACGGAATCAAATTTTGTTCAAAGTAATATTTTTAAGAATTTTGATAGTAAATTATGAGAACCCGACTTTCAGAATAATATTTGTATGTTTGTATAAAGACTTACAAATACATTAGATTTTGTACGCACCACAACATTTCTCATTATTTTAAATAGAAGAACATAAATTAAATTAAATAAATTGTAAATGACAAATTAAATGATAAATTAAATAATAAATTAAATGTCTATAAATTAAAATTAAACATTATAATGCTTAATATTATAAATATTATAATAAAAAATCTTATAAAATAAATAAGCAAAAAATTAAAATTAATCAAACAAAATAAAAAGTAATCATAACGTAATATACCTAATTGCTCAAGCATCTTATCACATTCATCGAGTATAAAGTGTTTGACAGTACGGAGATTTAGATAGCCATTTCGAGCAAGGTATAGAATTCGACCAGGAGTGCCCACCACTATATGCGGGCATCCTTTTCTAATTGTTTCCTCGTCTTTCTTTACATTGATACCTCCAAAAAATACGGCTACTTTGATATCAGACATGTATCGACTAAATCGATCGTATTCACGACTGATCTGAAATGCAAGTTCTCTGGTGTGGCACATCACAAGAACAGAAACCTAAATAGCTTTTATAATATTAATTCACGCTGAAAACCAAAACATAATGTTTAAAAGTAAATATATAATTTGCTATTTTTAATATTTAAAGTAAATATATTTAGGATCAAAATTATAAAAATTATAGAAACCATCGTATAAAAGATATTGGCAAATATATTTTATAACTTTTATCATAAAATATAAGTTGAAATAAAAATTATAATAAATTATTTAATTAATAATTATTTTAAACACGTAATAAAACATATTTATAAATTACATAAGGTTTAAAAATAAAACTTGAAATCGACGATATCTGCTTTACTATTTGGTCAGACATGCTAAATCTAAACAATGAACAATGATTAACAAATTCGAAAAAACACGTGTTTTCTACGTAATATGTTCAATATTCAGATAAACAATAGCAAATAAATAACAAATTCACTGCGATCATTTTTTGATTGAACGTGATACAGCTTTATTAATTCCATTTAAGGACAGCCAACGATATTGATGTCAAAACATTATATTGTTTACCCATATTTGGCTCTAGATGCATTGTGTCAGCATCATAATTTTTATAATACAGTTACGTACGAATCAAATATATTGATTCGTACGTATAAAAAATTTACAAATTTTTATAAAATTTTTACAAATTTTTATTCTACCACAAATTTATTGATCGTCGTATAAAAAACATAAATTGTTTTTAGTAAAGACAATTTGAAATTAAAAAAATATAACGCTGAGTAGCAGGACAAACAGTAATTGATATCATCTTGGTTGCTAGAATTTATCAATGTGCATGAGAATATAAAATAAATAATTGCTCAAGTTGAAATTTTAATGACTATTTTTATTATGCACGCTACCTTTAATCCTAACTATAAGCCAACAGCATACTCTACATTTCAGTATTGGTGGACATCATCATCTACTGATCCAATACCTACGTTTCACGTTTCGGTCCTTTTAATGCTGAATAAATTATTTTAAACACGTAATAAAACATATTTATAAATTACATAAGGTTTAAAAATAAAACTTGAAATCGACGATATCTGCTTTACTATTTGGTCAGACATGCTAAATCTGAACAATGAACAGAATATAGATTAAATAATATAGATTAAATATATAGATTAAATATAGATTAAATAATATCAACGACAAAAATAAAATTTACAATTCGTTATATAATAACGAATTCGAAAAAACACGTGTTTTCTACGTAATATGTTCAATATTAAAGGAGAATATGTATGATTGGTTACATTATTTGAATTTAAAAATTCGAAATTATAAAAAATAAGAATTTATTAATTATAAATATAATAAATTATAATAAAATATGTATAATAAATTTCAATATTTAGATTTAATTTTATATTAAAAAAGTGGATATAATTTATTATATATAAACAAATAAATTCTGATTTATTATAAATTCGAATAAAAAATGGAGATCATCAGAATAAACTGATATGGTACGAAGAAGAATATCATGTAAAATTCGCTCTGTTTGATCGTGTGCATACTTTTTTGATACTTTGTAAATTTTCTATTATAATGGAAAGTCAACGCGCTAATTACTAACAAATTTATAATTAACAATTAAAATAGATAACAATTAATTATTTAATTAATAATTAAAATATAACTGATTCAATTACAATGTGAATCAATAAACTGCATATAGATTACATAATTATTTATCAAAAACTATATAACTATACATCAAATTATACACATCAGAAAGATTACCTCATTTCCCGTAATTTCAAGTTGCTGTAAAGTCGCCAATACGAATACTGCTGTCTTTCCCATCCCAGATTTCGCTTGACAGATAATATCCATCCCCAATATTGCTTGCGGAATACATTCGTGTTGAACTTGAATAAAATAATTTTAATCGATATTAATTGATATTAAATGCAAATCAAAAACAACATTATGTGAAAAGGAAAATGAAGAGATTATCAGTAACCAAACCACACTTATTACGTGATGTCTGTGTGCTTATATAGATTATATAACATGTACGAGTAACCTAGCCGAGATAACTTGTGATGCAAGTGATGATAATAAATAAAAACTAATGATAAAAATTTATAAACTCATATACTAAAGTACAGAAATGGTTTTAACCGGAAGAACAAAGGCTAAATTTACGCATGTGAAGGTATTTAGTGTAGCCTAATAAATGCGAGGCACACCGATGGTGACATTGTCCTCATTCACGCCCTCACTATAAGCTTTGATATTCCACACAACCAATAACGATAGAACCGTTAAACATTGTATAGAATTTTCTGATCACGTCATGAAGAAACGGTAATCGATAGTACTATATTTCGGATACTGCTAAACGCAAAAGAACATAATCGTACTAAGTTGGGCAAATTATTGTTGACACAATGATCAACGCAATGCATGCTTCAGTTACCAAAGCACCAGTACAATTGAAATTGTTCTACAATTGTAGAACCATTGAAAATCAACTACGAAAATTCTTCCAGATTAAAATTATAAGCAATTTATAATAATAAAGATTTCCTTAAAAAACTAACGTCTTTACATATAACCACTAAAAAGTTACTTAAAAACATTCCGAGAGAAGAAAGAGAATCAAAAGTCAGCCGGTCGTCTTCATGTATCACCGCATCAGTTCCAGCGGGATCTGAGCCCTCCAGCCAATCCAACACGCCGCTTTCCGACTGAATCACCCGGGGTATTTCACCCCCGAAGAGCCAAATCGAGGCGGACTATGCTGGGTAAACAAGAGATGTGGAGCTTGAGAAACTTTAGTCTTTGCTCTTAGGAACGTCCTCTCGAAAAGAAGACTAATCCCGAGATAGCCCAAGTACTCCAAAGGCGCACTTGGGTTTTCCCAATCAATGACAGATGCTGAGTACGTTTCAGAGCCCATCTTGTTCTCTTAAGGATACATTTGTCGCAATCCAATTAAGCTTTTGCCAACCAGTTTACCGTAACGGTGAACCCGAAGTATATTACTAGCAAATAAAAGTAAGCAATATTTATAATATATAATATATTTAATATACTATACTATATTTATCGTATAAAATAGATACAAACCCTCCGATGGATGTTCAAAGCCACAATCCATAATTGCTTTGAGCAATTCTGGTTTAAGTAGAAAATCTTTGAATCCCGAAGCGTGGATAGATACGTATGTGCCCTTAACTTGAGCTGCAGTTGAAATGGATTTCGCATCCCCGGATCCTGCCACGACACTTCCATTCGCGATCGTGCTAGACTCTACGTTTTCTTCTTCATAGTCTAGAAGTTCTTCTGCCTCAGTCATCTTGGGTTGTTTAGATCCAAATCAGAGATCAAATCAAATTAGCAATAGAGATAGACATATATAGTCGAAATAGATGTTAGTAGTAGACAGAATGTATTTAAGGAGTGACAAATATCGGATTTTTTCCATTTTACGTTAAAACGCAAGGCGAAACAACAAAGCAATAAAATAATAATCTAACTTAATTCTCACGTTCCTAATATATCTATAATCTGCAATTGCATTTTTGAAATAGGTTGATTAAAAACACAGATTTGTAGACAAAACGAAAGCGGAAATGTGTGATCATTATCAGCCGTGTTGTCCGTATTCACTGAAGCCTTTTTACTAACCAAAAGAATTAATAAAAACGTCCGACCAAGTAATGAGTTGATTTATATTGTTCAAATTTCACCATACTCAATCGATTGTCAACAGACAATTTCTGACGGTCACATTTTATCGAAATCGCTAGCAAACACAAACTTGCCGTATTTTTAAATGCTACTCTAAATATTCAGACATGGTAATTCCCATTTCTCATCTATAATGAAAAATACAACAGCTAACAGGGTATTATTAAAAAATACATTTATTTAAAATTAATACAGAGAACATATTTTTTAATTTCAACAACTACTTTAAAATATATGAACAATTTCAATATATGATAAAATACTTAATAATATTATACTTAAGATTAAATACAGCGTAGAGCAAACATGCAATCAGGGCATTTGCAAAATTTGTCAATTGCTTGGACAAATCAATTTATCGCATAATACAATATCGCACCCTTTGAAAGACTACTTTGAATTCTACATAAATGAAAAAATGAAGTACGAGTTAAATTTTAATGAATATTCTAGAATATTTGCATATATCGACTGATGAATGCGTATATCTAATATAATATTGATGATATTATATTATTATATTTTTCACTTGTTCAATATTTTGTGTATTTCGAAGGTATGATCTATCAAAATATATTATTTTACAATATTATTTTATTATTATATTATTATATTACTTTCATTTTTATAATTATTATATTATTTGTATTATCTAATATCTATTATATCTATTATATACGTATATCTAATATAATATTGATGATAACATCACGAGCATTGTAGAGAACATACGAGCATTGCTCAAAATTGCACACATCGAAAAATATAACAGAGGAAAATAATTTTACTGTCATTATTATATTACTTTCATTATTATAATTATTATATTATTTTATATTATTTGTATTATCTAATATATCTATTATATTAGATATAATATATCTATTATATCTAATATACGTATATCTAATATAATATTGATGATATTATTAATATAGAAAACATTACGAGTCGCACAAACATTCAAAGTCGCACACAGAAAAATATAAGAGGAAAATAATTTTACTGTAAACTTTGTAGGAAGTGACGTTTAAATAACTTGACTGATGGTAAGCTGACAGCTCGCTTTGAACGTTCCATAACTTTACAACTTATAATATCGATAATGTTATATATTTAATATCAATGAACCAATTTCCATAAAAATCTGTAATTTAAAAAATCATAATTTTCAATAGAGCACCTAAAATTCTTTAATTCGGAACTCCAATTATACATTTTGACTTTAATAAATACTATAAATACTATATTAAATACTATATACTTAAGAATAACAATCCAATTTTAACACGATAAAAATATTATTTCACCTTGTGTTAGCGTGACGTAATATTATTTCGTAATATTATTACTATAGATTTGGGTTTATACTTGTTTCTATCATTTAGATTAATTAAGAAACAAATGTTTTCAATAGAAAATTTGTTTGATCAAATTTTAACTTGTTTCGACTGTTAGAAACGAAAATTTAAAAAATATTTGCATTTTGAAATTCAATGCTATGATGATACAAATACAGTACCAATTCAATAACTAAATCTTATACATTCAAAAATTAATTTCTACCTTGAGTTTTAAAGGATACTTTTATTTAGATAGTAATACTATTTTTAAATTTAAAAAATTTACTTATAAAAAATTTCATTATTATCAAGGTAGACGAGCACACTTTATCCCGAACGATAGGTTTAAATGAAAGTTGCTAGTCGGAATAAAAGCCTAGGAACACGAGATTATTAACGAAAGAAAGAATTGTAAACGTTTATGATACGGATGGAGTTTCTAAGACGAGGTGTCGGGATAGGATTTACATAATTTTGGATTTATCAGGATTCAGGTGAAGACGAAGGGAAGAAATATGATTGAAAATTGAGGTATATCCATTAAGGTGTAACTTAATAATAAATATTGTCATTATTACTCAAATGTCATAGAGCGTAGCTTAGAAGACACCTTCACAAATCGCAAAAGAAGAAGAATAATAAAAAATAAAAAAAATGAAATGATATCAAGTCAAACTTTAGAGACTTTAGAGATGTCATTATTATTGTTTCAACGGCTTACAAGCAGGGGCTTAAACAGCCGGTTCACAAATATTAAAAATCAACAAAATCATAAAAACTGTTCACATCTATAGGGGAACACTTCCTTGCGCATAGCAGGATCCATCCGTAATCCGGACTTGAATGCTGAGGCACCACTGATGCAAACAGTCCCTTCATTCAGTTTGTTCAACAGTCCAACTACTCTTCGTTGAACTTGTATACACCGGGACTTTTTCACTAAATTCCGGCTCAAAGTCAAACTGTGTCTGCGAAGGAACGCTGACTGTCGCAGTTGTAAACACATCCGAAGAGGATAATTTGAAGAACGAAGAACTCGCCATACCATATTCATATCGATATACTGACGGGTCCAAGAAAAGGTCTCAAGCGGACAAACTTGCAAACGACACTCATAGGGTATTTGCGCCAAGATCGGGGCCAACTTTGTTGCAGGACGAAGCACTCTCTCAGAGATCAAGTGTTCCCTAACTGTACATGGGTATACACAAAGGGCCGCATACAACAACCGGCTAAGAACGTGAGCCAAAATTAGAGGCCGAAGAGCAAGCGAATCAAGAGCTAAGAATGCGCGCCTAATGACCCCTACCATTTTATTAGTGTTGGCACATGCAAGAGCGGTATGTGGAGCAGTTCTCAGATTGTGGTCAATCAACACTCCCAAATCCTTATGGCTTACAACACTATCTATTTCACGACCACAATAAGTGTATTGAACTGCTGACGGGGACTTTACAACTCTACCCAGAGCACGCATGTGTTTGCATTTGGTGACATTCATCACAAGCTTGTTGCTCGCCGCCCATAACTCGACCCTATCAATATCTCTCTGAAGAATGCTAATATCATTACTCAAGTAAACACCCCTCCAAATCTTTAAGTCAAAATCTTCAAGCGGTAGGCTATTCCAAGCGGGTACAACTCGTACAGCAAAATTCAAAATAGGCACCGTATCGAATCCCTATCATTATGCGTTACACACTAAATGGTCTTGAGGTCGTTCTTCATAGGTTAGTTTTCATAGGTCGTTCTTCATAGGTTAGTTTTCATAGGTCGTTCTTCATAGGTTAGTTTTCATAGGTCGTTCTTCATAGGTCGTTCCTCAATCGCTCTTCATAGGTTAGATTACATATAGCCGAATGTTACAGACCGAATGTAACCAGACAAAATGTTATAAGCCGCACCAGAGTATTTATCCGGTTTCGAAGATTCAATCATAATCCAATCCTAGGAACGCAACAGTCGATTAGATAATTTGCAGCAATTTGTAACACTCATGTTACAACGATCGTTTCTTGGTGTTTAACTAGGGTGATCTACATTACAATTTGCCACGTAAAAATAAACTTTTTTAAATAATAAATAGTTTCTTAATGAAGTAGACGAATATCCATCATAACCCGCGTATCTTTTGAATTGTCACCCCGCGTGACACTTGTCGTTAAGTCCTTGTCGTTCAGGTAACTGTTGACACAGTCACCACACGTCTCTTCGCAAAATCACTCCCCTTTCAGTCCTTACTCTTTTGAATTGCTCATTTGTCGTTCTTCTAGCCCGATCACTCTAGATCTCGCCATTGTATACTGTACTGGTTCATCATGCCTTACCTCCTTATTCCTTACCGAACTCGCTGACCTTCTGTCTATACTAAATAATATAAGGTTTTCTTAATGAAGTAGACGAATATTAATCATAACGAGGTGAGCATCTTAATTAGACCTTGATCAGTTCTGTAATTAGGATTAAATTATAGCATTTCAGTGGTTATACTACTATTTGGTGCAATCGGAGTGGATATCGTTATGATGGAGGTGTTGCGATTTCTGTAAAATAGTAAATTTACTAAATGCAAAGTGTCAGATAAGTGTCGCAAAATGTTAGATACTTGGCGGAAATCCATTATTAATAAAATTGCTATAATGCGCGACTTTGAGCTGTACTCGTTATGGTGTTGAATATAAGATAAAATATAGTAGATATTCCAGCGAAATCGGATTCAAGAATCTAATTGAAGATAATACTTAAAAAGGCTTGATAAATAATTAACATACATCAGTTCCAGATTATTCCTGAATTGTTCGCTTATATCAAATCACCATGACAGAACAATCTGTGAATAAGCGATGATGCCCTTGTAATGGTCGAACAGCTGTTTGTAAGGACTGTGTGTGCGTTCGAAATGGTGAGCAATGCATTAATTGTTTTGCACACCGATGCTCAAATCGAGAACGATTGATTCCATCCAATCAATATAACGACAAATATACAGCCAAATTCTTAACATAATATTCGAACAAAGATAAACTGGGAATGACAGGAAACGCCGTGGAGACTATCTTAATCGAAATGAAGTGTATTGCGGATAATTGCAACGTGTATTCAACGGTAATCCTTCCGAGAAAGCTTTCTATAGATTTACTGGCCCAAGATTACCTCTGTCGATTTTGTGCAGCTAAAGCAATCAACGAAACCCGAATTGAAGTAAATGAGTATATCAACTACTCCCTCAACCGTTGCATCAAAAAGCAGATATATCATGCTGTTTGTTCTTTTCAACGCAAACCAGAGGTAGATAAAATTTATTCTAAATTTGCAAACTCTCTTGATAGGGAAAGCGTTATGGCCTCAAATCTGATAGTTCGTAATTTATCCGTTTCTGAAAGCGAGCAACAAGTTATATTAAATCTCTTTGAGGAAATTGGTTGTCCTTTGGTCGGACAAAAACTAGACTTTCATCGACTCCATGCACTCCATACTAACTCCCCTCCATGGGTTAAGAAAAAACTAGCGTCAGCTATGTGAAATCATCTTTAAAATCTTCGTTTGAGCTTAAGAATTCATCTCTCTTTCATAAGATGTAATTGTGCCCTGATTTGTCGAAACTTGAACAAGATGAACTTTAGAGATTACGGAAAGAATTATCCGAACGAAAAAAGTCAGACCCAAGTAAGCGATATTTTATTAGAGGGCATAAGATAGTGGTTTCATCAAGTAGGGAAACCCATGCAGTTTATGAAAGCTTACCAGTACTCGGCGAAGTCTCGTCTACAGGAACCAACGATCATAACCCAGCCAATGTATGACTGACGATTGGCCAGCTAATATATGACTAGCGATTGAAAATAATTTAAATGTAAATCCTCCAGCAAACCTTTAAGTAAATCATCGACTGTATCCTCCAATTGATTCAACTCCGCTGCTCCCCAAGTCTTCCTGGAAATTAGCCGTCTTAAATATCCGCTCTATTAGTAACAAGGTTGATTCGGTATATGATATTTTCCTTTGTAAATATTTTGATGTTTTGTGTTTAATTGAATCTTGGTACGTTGATCAGAATGATTACTCTATTAAACGCCTCCGATCTTTAAATTTATCTGTGGACGATAAGGCTCGTCAACGACCTATTAGTTCAAATCGATTAATAAACCACGGTGGTCTTATAGCTTTCTCTCACCATTAGTATCCGTTGCAACCATTGTCGTTGCCATTTGTTCCTCTCACTTTCAAACTACTTGGGTTTCCGTGTAAAAGCCGTCTCGTTGTTTCTCAATATCTACTTATTATATCGGCCTGGATCATGCCATCCGTCGTCTGACTCTTTTTTCTGTGAACTGTCAAACTTACTTTCTTTCATATTCCTCTCAGGTTTACCTGCTTGTACTAGGTGATATAAATGTTCGCTTAGACCGTCATTGTGATTCCAATACCCTAAAGACGATTTCTACATTTTACTATCATGATTTTCAAATCATGTCTCCTCATTATTCTTCTGCTACCCATATTCTTGGCGACACCCTCGATATTGTTGACCTACCTTCGCGTCTTGCTTTGTCTTCTTCATTGTGCATATCTGATCCTGCTCTATCTGACCACTTCCTTGTTGCATGTTCTCTCCCTTTGTTAAAAATCAATGTTCCCGCAAAAATTATCTCGTGTCGTTCTTGGAAATTCCACAACTTTTCACTTCTTCGCTCTTATATTTACCGCTCTCCGTTAATGTATCCTTCTTCTATATACTAATCCCCTAATTACTTATGTACCCTCTTTCAAAATGTATTTTGCTCTATCATCGATGCAATTCTTCCCCTTAAAACTTTTGTTCAATCACATCACTATCGTGCAACAGTTAAACTCTAAGTGTGTGATTTCAAAACGCCTCCTGCGTCGTTCATCAGAACTTATCATCGTTATCTTAGACTATCTTCAGAACTTGATTTATCCTTTTATCATAACCAATTCTTTGCTCTTCGTCGTTCGCATAGGCAACTTCTACGTTCTAAGGTACATAGTTTTTTGGCGAAACAAACTGGCTTCCGCTAATGACTCTGAAACTAAATGGAAAACTCTTAATTATCTACTTTCTCGTTCCTCTGTCACCTCCACTCTTGGTTCTTCACAATTCTTCGATTACCTAATTTCAAAAACTATTTCTCTAATCGATTCGATCATCATCCTTCCACAAACTTCTTGTATCTCGTCTATTCGTACTCCTGAGCTCTTTTACCTACTTGCGGTATCTGAAGATAAGGTATCTTGCCTTCTTATTTCGTAAACTTGTAAGTTTTCTCCTGCTGATTCCATCCCTACTCAAATTCTCAAATTGTTGTCAACAGACTCCACACCTTTCCTTACCAGTCTCTTTAACTCATCAATCGTGAATGGAATATTTTCTGTTCTTTGGAAAACTGTCATTGTTCGTCCCCTACTTAAAAAGCCCTCTTTTGACCTCTATCTTCCTTCATCTTATCGCCGAATATCAATTCTAACAACCTTATCTAAAATTCTTGAACACTTTGTCTTAGATCAGATAAACAAGTATCTCTCTTCATCGCATCTCTACCCTTCTTTTCAATCTGCTTTCCGCTCCAATCATTCCACCGAATTAGAATGTCATAAAGTATATTCTGATCTGCTCTCAGCTCGTGACAAAGAACTTTGTAGTGTGGTAATATCGCTCGATCTTTCATCTGCATTCGATATTATCGATCATAAAATCTTTCTTTTTCGTCTTCGCTACCACTATGGCTTCGCTGCGTCCACCTTGGCTTGGTTCTCTTCGTATCTCTCTGATCGATCATTTTCCGTCCATTCTAACTCAATGTATTATCCTCAATCTTCTCTCTATTGTGGTGTACATCAAAGTTCAGTACTTAGCTCTATTCTATTTACGCTTCTTCTTGAAGATTTATCTTTTATAACTAATAAATTATGCTTCAGAGTAATCCACTACACTGATGATATACTTCTTTATTCTCACTCGTCTCCTCATTCCCCAAGCCGACTTTTCATATCCGCGTCTAATTGTCTTTGTGCTCTATCAGAACATATATTTTCTTTGCGCATGTACCTCAATCCTACCAAATCTAAAGTGTTATGGATTTTACCCTCCACTGTTTCTGTTTATCTTCCTTCTCTGTATCTCCAGACCACAATTATTCCTGTTGAAGATAAACTAGTATTTCTAGGTATTCACTTCGACAATAACCTGCATATCAATCCCTTCATTCGTGATAAAACTAGGTCTTCCAATATTCTTGGAAGACCTAGGTCTTCCAATATTCTTCAAGAAAATTAATAAGTGTTCTAGCAAATTACATTCCAGATTGCTTATATTTGGTTATATTAAGTTCTATATAATAAATAACATAATCTAATATACATACAACGAGGAGAATAAAATCATGAATCAAACGACTATACACAAATGGGTCGGAAAAAAAGTCTTAAGTTCCCAACCATGTCGCGTCCAACACCGATGTTAGAGATGTTTCCAATGGATCTGAAAAACAAGTCATTTGCTCAAACAATGATTGTCACACGTTGGTAAGTATTTGGACTTCAGAATCCCAGGCATCTTGCCTTGCAGACAACGAATTCTACTGTGGCTACTGTTCGGCTAAGATGATAAATACGATGAAGAGTGAAATAGAGAGTCTCAAGACAAATATATTGAAACTATCTGGCAATGCAGCGATGTCCACACATGCCTCTTCGTATTGTAATAAGTTTCAACCTCGATGCCCAATTCTTCCGCATTCGATTGCCTCTAAGAATGCCAAATCTCCCATCTCTTCTACAGGTATTACTATACATCCTTCAATTTTGCCCAATCAATCAGCTCAATCTTCTGATGCTACTGTCATTGACCATTTGCAACCCAGTATTTCTTTAGTCGTATCAGATAAATCACCTTACATTTCTACCCCTCATTGCGTTTCTACGTCATCATCAGATAATCCATCATCAGATAATCTGAAGGAGCCGCAAATTGTATCGCAGCAAGATGGATTTTGTCAAGTTTATGATAAATCTACCGAGACAGTGACGGAGCCGCAAATTGTTACAACAAATGTATTTTCACTCCCCGACACCCCACGTCCCGTCCTTCCCGTCTCGTTTCTCAATACCTTGCTTCCATCAATCAAAATCACATCCACCAACCTCCACTATCCTTCCACTCATAACCTTTCCTCACATCGCTTGCCACCCTCTTTATTATCATTATCCTCTATGTCTCCCGTCGTCAAACCAAATCCCTCCAAATCATCAACTGCCAGCTCTTCTATCGTGATCTCACCTACTCACGTCAGTCGTCCTCCTTTACGGAAGCGCTTTGCTTCTCGCGATCGTTGCGTCATTGTCACTAATATCACGCCTTCTAACTCCTTATCTCAACAAGCACGTCTAGACCACGATGTTTCCGCCTTCAGATCCATCCTCTCGTCTATTGTCCCTGCGGATAAACCATCCTTTTTCAAGGACATTTCTCCTGTCGCATTCATCCGTCTAAACAAATCTTCTCAATCTAATCCTTCCCAGCCCCCTCTCCTAAAAATTGTTTTCAAGCATCGCTCTCACGCGTCTTCTGTCCTCTCTCAACGATTCAAACTCATGTCATCTTCAACCACTCGAATTTTCCCCGATCGCGCCCCCTCTGAAATCGCTCAAATCTCTTCAGCCCGCATCGAAAAACGCCGTCGCGAGGAAAACGGCGAAACATCACTCTCCATCCGAAATATAGACGGAAATTTTCAAGTTGTCCACACCCGTCCAAAAATTCGATGGCGCTCCATCTCTCCTATGTCTTCTCCACTAGACTCTTTCGCCACAACACACGGTTTCCGCCTCGGTCTCCTCAACACTATATCTATTCTCAATAAATCCGATCTTATCATCAACCTATTCACCAAGCAATCCATCGATATCTTCTGCCTCACCGAATCCTGGCACTCAGATTCCGACGACCTTTCCATTCGCCGTCTGCTCTCTACCGGTTGCTCCCTAGTCAAATCCGCCCGCCCCCTCAGCTCATGCCCTTCTAAATTCTCTAATCATGGCGGCATCGTCGCATTCGCGCGTCACGCCGCGTCTCTTCGCAAAATCAATCTTCCTTTCAGTCCTTGCACTTTTGAATTGCTCACTTGTCGTTATTCTAACCCGATTACTCTAGATCTCGCCATTGTATACCGTCCTGGTTCATCAGTTCCTACTGCCTTATTTTTTACCGAACTCGCTGACCTTCTCTCTCATTGTTCTTTGTCCTCAATCCCTTCACTCGTTCTAGGCGACTTCAATATCCGCCTAGACCGTCCCTCTTCCACGGATTCCATCCGGTTCATCAACATTCTATCCAACTACAATTACAAACTAATCTCCACTGCCCCCACACATATACTTGGTGGGGCACTCGACATCATCGCTGTTCACGATCATTTTGCTGCCTACACCTCACTGTCCATCTCTGATCCTGGTCTATCCGATCACTTTCTTATCACCCTTGATCTCACTCACAATCACAACCCTCCTCACACACCTACAATCCTACGTCGCCCTTGGAGAAACCTTGACCTCTCCCTTCTCCCCTCTGACTTACTCCAATCATCTCTATCATTACCCACAATAACATATTCATATCCTCACGATCTCGCCTTTCTTTTCGACTCTGAACTCAAATCCACTCTCGATATTCTCTTGCCCTTCAAGTCTCACCCACACCGTCGCTTGCACCGTGCCCCATGGTTTGACATTCAATGCCTACTATCAAAGCATCGACTCCGCCAGGCTTTTCGAGTCTATAACCGCTCTCTCAGACGTGATTTCCGCTCGATCACTCCGTCTTTTCGTGATTCCTATCTTGCTCTTCGCCGGTCTCATCTCAACCTACTACGTACAAAATGCAACTCCTTCTGGCAGCATAAAATCATTACTTCATTCAACTCTAAGACTCTCTGGCATACTTTTAACTCAATCCTTGCTCGTCCATCCGCAGTCGTATCTTCCCTTCACACTGAAATCCGCAATCGTTCGTCCCCTCCTTAAGAAACAATCGCTCGACCCCTCCCTTCCTTCTAGCTATCGCCCCATTTCACTACTCCCTACTCTTTCAAAGCTCTTAGAACGCCTCATCTTAATACAAATCAACGCTTATCTCTCCTCATCCAATCTGTACCCTCCTTTCCAATCCGCTTTCCGCTCTAATCACTCGACAGAAATCGCATGCATAAAAGTGTACAACGACTTACTCATTTCTCGAGACAAGGCTCTATATAGTGTTCTCATATCCCTCGACCTCTCCTCCGCATTCGACATTGTCGACCACTCCGTCCTCCTTTCTCGCCTTCGTTATGATTACGGCTTTTCTTCCTCCTCCGTAGCATGGTTCGCCTCATATCTATCCGACCGTTCCTTTCGCGTCTGTTCTAATTCATCTTCCTCCCATCCCATCCCTATTTTTTGCGGGGTCCCACAAGGTTCAGTCCTAGGCCCCCTGCTTTTCTCTCATCTGCTTGGCGATTTATCTCCGTTTATCAAACCTTACTCCTTTAAGGTCATGCAATACGCCGATGACATTCTAATCTATGCTCATGTACCCGCACATCGCATACACGATATCGGCATTTCTGCCTCCAACTGTCTTTCTTCTATCTACGAACGTCTCTCTAATCTCCATCTCGTTCTAAACCCCGACAAGTCGAAAATAATGTGAATCCTCCCCCATAAACAAAAAATATCTCCTCCAACTGTATCTTTTGCCTCATCGATCATCTCCATCTCACTTTCTTAAGCTTTCATTTCGATGATCACATTTCCCTTAAACCCTTCGTCCGTGACATGGTCCGCTCGTCTAACTTAATTCTACGTTACATCTACTGTATCCGCCCCTCATCGACTTCCGTTCTTGTATGCCTCTTCTTTCATAGCTTCTCTTCCCTAAAATCGATTACTGCCTTAGCCTTTTCGCCAATTCTCCAAAATTCATCATCCTATCCCTACAACAAATAATCAACACCGCCGTTCGAGTGCTCTTTCGTCTCCGTCGCTTCGACCACACATCCACATATTTTGCATGACTCTCCTGGCCAACCATCCACATCCGCATCAAACTCCGCCTTCTTCTCGTAACTTTTCGTCTCATCGCTGTCGGCTCCCCATCGTTCATCAACCTTCCTTTCTTAGCCGACACTCGCCCCACCTCTCTATCGCTGCGTTCCCGTCACACCCTCTTACTCCACGTTCCCGATTACTCCAACAACTACGGTCTCCGATCCTTCCTCGTCGCCGCCTCACTTGCTTGGAATCAACTCCCTCTCGACGTCCGCCGCGCTCCATCTTTTATCAAATTCAAACACCTCCTCCGTTCACACCTTCTCGACACATGATTTACATTTTTGTTTTGTTGTGGTCATGTAAGCGTGCGCTGGCACGCATTTGCCACGTTAAAATAAATCTTTTATTTATTTTTTAATTAGTCAAAATGGAAGAGTGCAGAGAGTGTTAATCTCTTAATTTTTTGCTTTGTTGCAGGGTCGCCATTAAAGACAACCACCTGCGATTTAGCGGAGTTTAAAATAAAATTGGACTTGGGGTGACTGGTCTTTTAATCTCAAAAAGAAACGGCTGATGTCCGAGACTACATCTTTGCACCTGCGTCCAGAGAACAGGGCGGTGGTATCATCAGCGTATACCACAAGACGTTGTTCACGTTTAAATATTTTAAAGAGTTCAATGGAAGCAGCAAGAAACAAGATAGGATAAAGAAGGGATCCTTGGGGCACACCTGTAATAGGGTAGAACTGACGCGCATAAGGGTCGTCTTCAGAATAGAATCGATTGGTATACATTAGTATCTCCACCCTGTTAACAATTCTCGCAGGCAACCCGAGGGACCTGAGAGAAGAGAAAACAAAGGGGATGGAGATGCGGTCAAATTCAGCAGAAAAATTAAGGAAAACAGCCACGACTATTATCCTGACAGAACTGATGCACTTCACCTACAGCTGACTGGACTGAGCGACCTTTGACGAACCCATTAAAACGTAGTGGGATTAAGTTTCGCCTACTTAGATGATCGTGGATTTTACGCGTTATCGCTTTCTCGCAAATCGACACGAGGGAATTCTGAATTAAAATGGGCCGCAGGTGGCCCATTGAAATAAAAAAGCTGACAGACACGAGAATAGAGTGGAGCGACGGATTTGGAGGTGCCCGGAAGAGGCCCCAGGAGTTAAGTATATCTGTGACAGATAAATCCTACTTCTGAAGTCACCCCAAGGGGGAAAAGCAACTAAAATCGAAACTACTAAACGAGTAACTTTTTAATGTTTCGCTTTTGTGGGCTTGTAAGCACACAGTCTGTGTGCATTTGCCACATTAAAAAAAACTCTTTTTTTATCTATTAACAATATATTCATCCCACAGCAACATATTACATATAAATCGTGGAATAGAAACTATAATTGGAACAATTACTATAAATTTCAAAATGAACGTTTACTTGTAATGCACTGTCAAATACGAGAAACTATGTTGATTCAAGTAACACAAAATAAAAGTTAAACATGGGTAAGGTTATATAAAATTTTATTCCTTATATTAGTCACAATGTTACAGCAAAAATGCAGTAAATCCTTGCATAGAAAAATTTGTATAAATCCTTGCATTGACGATAGAATGTGTAAAATGCATTTACATATTTCAAAAGGCAATTTTCATGAAGCTAAATAAATTGCATTGACGACATAGCAATCTAGTGCGAATACAGCTGCAAATCCAGCTGCAGAAAATTTTAGAAATTACCAAAAATCTAACTTATTATCCCTTTTTACTTACAAAAATTATATTAGTAAAATTGTTTTAGTAAAACTAAGAGAAACATGTGTTCATCTGTTAGAAATGGAATTTTCTAGATTCAAAATGATGCAATTTGCAAGACCGTTGCTTTATCATTATTCACAGGATTAAAATGATTACAAATTTTTAAAAATAACAATCACACAAATTATCAGGTACGTTCCGACATTATATTCATCGGATTAAGTGACGTCTGAGTTGAGCAGTTTTAATGCATAGTTGCATGTATTTCAATGCTCTAAGGTGTCATTCAAGTACAACGAACCACGAAAGAAAGCGTATTCACCTAATCGAACACAATAATATCACATTTTACTTCAGGTAAAATCTGATATTGTGCAAATCAGTTCTAACTAAATTTGTTTCAAATATAAATATTAAATATCCATTGCCCGTTTAAATGATAACAGTTCCTCTAGATGGCATATAAAATCGTAAAAATTGAGATTTGAAAATCAGAATTACAGAAAATATTATGATTAAAATATTTTTTAAAAGTCATAACATGAACATTAAGTTAACTGATCTTTGATTAATGGAACTATGAGAAGACTATAAAGTCTTTTTGTACATTTTATTAAATTTTACTTGATAATTGTGAAAGCTTTCACATAAAAAAGTTATTTCTTTAAAATAATTACATTATTCCCTCATTTCTATATATCATAATTCCATTGTGCGGCTACCACGTTTTATTCTAAAATGTGGTATATTATATATTAATAAATGTATAAAAATGGAGTTAAAAAATTATTATTTAGATTTATAGATCTAAAGATATCTTATTTATCTTATTTATATATAGATCTAATTAAGATTATAAACAAAACGTTGACGACCTGTCTCTCCTCCTCATATCCTTCTATGGACAACAATGATATAAAAAAATCTTTTCGTCTAGCTCTTTTTAACACCCTTTCAATTCTTCAAAAAACTGACTTCTCGATCTCTTGGCACAACAATCACTATATCTTGTATATCTCAATGAATCATGGCATACTGATTCTGACGACCTTGCAATCCGTAATCTACCGTCCTTCGGATTTTCTCTTGTTGACTCTGCTCGCCCGATTAACTCAACAAAATCAAATATTTCTTCTAATTATGGCGGAATCGTCTCCTTCGCTAGTATCCCTTCGTCTATTGAAAAAATCGATTTCACCTTACCATGTACTACATTTGAATTGATCCTTTGCAAATCTTCATTTTCTTTTCATATTCAACTTGCGATCATCTATCGCTCAGATTCATATCCACCGTCTTGCTTATTTTTTAATAAACTCGTTGATATACTATTAAAACGTTCATTTTCTTCTTTACTTTAAATTGTTTCAACATTTGTTTAGATCGCCCTTACGATTCAAATTCAGTAAAAATTGTAACTCTTCTGTCCGACTTTAGCGTCTATTTACTGGCAAACCTCCTCGACCATATTCTTGGTGGTACTCTTGATATTATCGCCTTTCACAACAGTCTCATTGCATACGTTTCCTCAACAATATCAGATCCTGGTTATTCCGATCATTTTCTCATCACTGTAAATATCACTTTCCCATTCATTCATGTTCGTACATCTCTTACTTTAAGTCGACCATGACAACTCCTCGATATTATCTAGCGTTTCGCTATCCTTGACTCCCTTCTCTTGTCACATTATGGAACATTTTTGACAACTGATAGTCTATCCACACTTTTCAACAATGAGCTCTCTAACATACTCAATTTTATTTTACCTTGCTAATCCCGAATTCATAAACGCTCATCATATGCCTTTGGTTCGACTCTGACTGTAAATTTTCAAAGCGCATTCTACATCATTTTTTATAGTTTGACCTCGCCTTTCAAACGTGGTCACACTTATATATCTAGTCATCGTGCTCATTACTTAAATCTTTGACGCTTCCATCACTCTCTTCTACGTGATAAATGTAATTTTTTGGCAAAACAAGATCGCATCATCGTATGATCAAAGATATACTTGGCGAACCTTTAATTATCTTCTTGCTCGCACTTCAAATCTTCACTTCATCGATCCCCAAGAGTTCTCTTCTTATTTTTGGTCAAAAATCACTACGATCATCCTCTCTATCTATGTAAATAATCAATCCTCTTCTTGATCATCATGCAAATTTCTTCCTGATCTATTTCCTCTTTTCTGTTTATTCTAGCGAAGTCTCTAAGGTTCTCCTCTATATACCCAATACCTCTTCATCTGCAGACCTTCTCTCTACGTATGCACTTGAATAAATTCATTATATCACATCACCGTTCCTTACTACCCTTTTCAATTGTTCTATTTGTAGCTGCATTTTCCCGAAAACTCTGAAACAACCATCGTACTTCTAAAGAAACCGTGATATTTTACTTCCATCTTCATACCGCCCGATTTATCTTCTTCCGACCTTATCTAAACTCCTTGACCGTCTTGGGTTATATCAAGTCAATCTATACCTTGTTTCCTCAAATTTATACCTCCTTTTCAATCTGCATTCTGTTCTAATCAATATAGGGAACTTGTTTGTCTAAAGTTTTCAGTGATCTACTTCAAGCCTGCGATATGAAATTATGCAGTGTTGTAACTTCTCTTGACCAGTCTTCTGCTTTGGATATTGTTGATCATTCCGTTGTACTATCTCGGCTTCGTCACGACTATGGTTTCTCAGTTCCTACTGTACTGTAGGCTGCTTCACATTTTATGTCTCCAAACGCTCGTTATATGCTCACTCAAAATCCTCTTCATATATCTTCTTCCATCTCACACGGTGTTCCGCAAGGCTCCGTTTTAGGTTCTTTTCTTTTCTCCCTTCTTCTCGGCGACTTGTCTCATATAACTCGTGACTATAACTTTGATATGATGCAGTATGACGATGACATAACTGTAAGACAACATATTGAGTTCACGATACAAGTCAGTTTTCCAACGTCCAAAAAAGAGTTGAATGACTTAGAAAATATTCTTGTCGTGGCAGCAAACTGTGTTCGAGTTGTTCTCATATGAGTTATCGCGACAGACTTAAAACTCTGGGTGTGCTGACTTTGCACCAAAGACTGTACATACTAGATATGTAAGTAATGTAGTATTTCGCCAACGGTTCGGATGGATATTCTACCCATTCGGTGGTTATCAACGATAGACGATGCCACAAAGGTCATCTCCTGTTGTTGAGGTTATCGTCCCATAGTCGCAGTTCACGGTTGGATCGGTTGTCGCAAATGCTTGGAATTGATTACAGTCGGAAATCGTGATGGCCACAGATGTTAAGACATTCAAGACTGCTCTCATAAATTGGACGATTAACGGCGGGAATAATGAAGATTACCCCTTTTATTGATATTTTTATGTTGATTTTGGTGTATGTAATGATGTTTTCTTGTGATCGAGCCAAACGGCTTTATAACTCATGCTTGCTTGTAATAATATATCATTCTCTACTATCATGCGCATCATTTCTGTATCCACGAGTTCTTTACTTCTGCCAAAGTTGTCTTATGTCTATATCCAACATTTTTCCTCTTCATCTATCTGTCTAGCTCTAAATCCTGAGAAGTTCAAAATCATGTGAATCATCCTTCATCACCTCGACATAACTCCACTTATTTTATATGTTAATTCGATCATTATCCCAATCGTTGACAATGTGATTTTCTTCGGTTTTCACTTCAGCAATTTCCTTGTCATCAAACCTTCTCTGTTCATGACAAATTTAAGCTGGTAAATTTCCGCTCTTGTCTCGTTCCTATATCGTCTCTCCTATTTCCCGTAATCGATTACTGCCTTAGCTTATTTGTCAACTTCTAAATTCTGCGCTTTTACCTCTCTAACTTATCATAAATTCTACTGCTCATGTCCACTTGCGTTTTCGCCGCTTTGACCATATCTCCCATAAAATTGCCGTCCTATCTTGGCCCACAATAACCTTCGTGTTTAATTTTGTTTGAGTATTGTTACCTTTCGTCTTTTATCTTGTCACTCACCATCTTACTTACACATTGATTATCTTGATGATTCCAGTTCTGCTCTCTTGGCTCTGCGATCAAGTAATTATCTACTTATCCACGTCCCTCCGCACTCAACCAACTATGACATCCGATCTTTTATCGTCGATGCTCCACTTGCCTGGAATTATTTGCCAGCTTTGTCCCTTCTTCCCCATCGCTTCTACTCTTCAAACAACGACTACATTCCTCCACTATGGATTCTCCTCCAATATTAATCAAGAAATGCATTCCCTCAACATATTATCCAACTCACAATTTTTCATACCTCTTTAACGAATCCACTTAAAATTTCTCCCGACGCCTTGCCACATGCCACGGATAACTTTCTAGAATGAAAACATAATCTTACTACAAACATCAAAATATAGAAGTTGTGTATTGAAACAAATTATATTATTGATTATTGAGTACAAGACAAATCCGCAAATGGCTGTTTACTGTTTATATTTAAAATAAAAAAATAAAGTGTAGAATATAATCAGCCGAATGGGTAGTTCAACATTGATTGATGGTTCGAGCTGTCATGAATCCACTTCCTCACTTGAAGTTTAAAATGTGAATAGCTGGAGCCACAAGCAATTTCCTCAGTTAGTTCATTCCAAATGTTGATTACACGATGGAAGTGTCTCATAATTCGATGATTTTTACCAGGGAGAAATTTAAAGAGGGTTAGGCGATGTCCATGACAATTTGTAGTTCTAAACTTCATAACATTTGTGGAATATCCTTTAAAGGATTTGACAACTGCCCATATTGCCAAGAGATCAAGATACAGTAGTCTTTGTCTCATTGAACATCAACCTAACAAGGATAAGCTGTCCTTATACGAATACGAATTGTGAGAGCAAATTTGAAACCCGCGAAGAAACACTGATTCGAGATTGGTAACTTCTTTTTTAGTGCATGGAATAAACAGCTTGAATGCAATAACAAGGCTCGAACTGGCTTTCTGCGAGCACGATCAGTATTCGAACGTCTTCTTAATGTCTTGTGTATTATTACACCCAAATCCTTTTGTTCCGACAAAATAGTATCTTTCCTCCAATGTGGTAACTATGATCGATTCCAAAGCTACCTAACCTCATACATACGCATTTACTTATATTTAACTTCGTCTACCTTGCTTCACTCCATTCATAAATGCGGTCAAGGTCGTTCTGCAACAGTTTAGCATCCTGTTTACTATCTATAGTGCATTATAGTTTTATATCATCGGCAAAGGCTAAGCATGGGTTTCGGATACGTAATAATAAGCCATTTAGAAATGTGATAAAAAGAACAGGATCCAATACAGTACCTTGAGGGACTTAATAATTTACATTACCCTGAGTGACTCCACAATTTACATATCTTGTAGTGGAAATGTGGATCCCAACTCTAACTGTGTAGAAACGTCGACTAAGGAATTCCCGAACCCGATTGCCGATGGTACAAGGAACACCATAGTGAGATTAAAAATTAATTAGACATGAGTGCGGAACTCGATCGAATGCCTTTGAAAAAATCTAAGAAGATAACGTCGACGCATTTACCTGAGCTAGTCGCCTCGGTCCATAATTCACGGGCTGATAACATGTTTATAAAATACGATGGTTTGGAACGAAAACCGTGGTGAATTTGTAATAATCCTGTGTTTATCTAAATGATAAAATTCTACGGGCAATCAATTTCTCCAGAACTTTACATAAAGAACTTGCGAGGCTTATAGGTCTATAGTCTGAGATTACGGTATCGATTTTTGGAAATTGGGACAAAAATTGCAGACTTCCACGAATTAGGAACCCAGGAGTTGGAAATACGGTATCGGAAGAGTTTGCCAAGAAATTGAGCAAGACGTGAAGACATAGTTTCAGAAGGAACGGAGAAATGTCATCCGGACCTGGCTTAAATACTCCCTCACAATTACTACAGAAACAAATGCTAGGAGTAGACTCTAAAGCGAGTACACATTGATCACTGCTACCGATAGGTGGCAGATAACTAACTCTTTCTATGCCAGTGATACGTTTGGTGAATGCTAAATCGAGAATGGATCCCGGTCTTGAACTATATTTAGGTTTGTATATATGCTGAATTAGAATCAGTTCAGCAACTAGGAATTCGGATAAATCTTTTTCAGCAATGCTACCTTCAGTAAAGAGAGATTCTTACGATTTTGGTAGATTGAAATCGCCAACGAGTATAAAATGTTTGCTAACGCACAATGAGTTCAACAGTCGCTTTAAAGCATCATAATTTTTTTGGAACTGATGGGGACCGATATAGAACGCAAATATTAATACTGACGGACTCCCAGTTAGCATAAACGCGCAAACTATCAAACGATCCATATTAGTCACATTTAGATGATATATTTGATATAATGAAATTGTTGCGAACTTACGCAGCAACTCTACCTCCACGCTTGCCCGATATTCAATCAGCTCGCAGCAGTCAATAACTTGGAAAGTTAAAGGTAACTGTAACATGAATATGTAACCAGGATTCAGTTATACATAGATAATCGTACGAATGTGACAGAATATGTTGTTTAAGTTCTACGACCTGGGCTAGTAAACTACGCAAATTCGAATAGCCGATTGACAAATGCCGTGAAACATTACTAACACTATGCTTGTTGTTTCGCCTCAAAAATACATTCGAATGAAATCAGACATCCTAACAGACGGAAAATTATCTCGACTGCTACTGTTTGAAGAAGACACTATCGGGAGATTCACAATTCGACCACATTATAAAAATTAGTTGTTAGTTTTGCTCATATATGCTTCATATAAACCCATCGAGCTGTTGGTCGCAATTTCACAACGCGAAAATTTCGAACATAAAGGTTAACTTCACCACTAGCTAAACGACTTTTTAATTCTTCATTTGCTTTCCTAAACTTCATACGGTTCTTTAATACGAGATCGCGAAGAATACGTGTACTTGTTCCCTTCAATCGATATCCACGCTTTAATAAGATATGGCATGATCAATAGAGCTCATTGATCATGAGTACGCACACCATGCGTACGTTCAAACAACTTGCAATCTCCTCATCACCTTTTTGCAAAAGCTGAGAAAAAATGTCGCGTAATCTATAAACATCGTGATTTTATTGTTCTTGGAAATTTTCTACGGCTGATTCTGGGATTCCGCTGAAAATAACATTATAACTTCTATTAAGGTTTTGTTGTCTATCACTTTTATTTTGGTAGGGAGATGCACTACCCGAGAAAGTACTTGCTTCAGCAGTATGTATTACTTGTCGATTATAAGTCTTTGATCCACTATTATAACTCGATAATTCATATTACCATCGTTGCTCTTAATGAATTCTTCAGTATTCAGCAATTTTCGAGTTTTGATTACATTATCTTTATCTTGTCTGATGACGAAATATATGTCCACGTTATTTGTCGAAGGAAGAATTGCAGAATTATCAATTTTCATGTAGTTGACTTAGATTGAGTCAAAACGTCCTCAGTCAAATCGATGTTAATTGAAGCACTCATAGGGTCTTCTTTGCTGATCATACAAGGCAATTTTCTGATATGTACAGATCCGTGCATCGTTGATTTATCAATATTTCGTGTAGTCGGAACCGAGGATGCATTGCCAACATTTTTGTAAACAATGTGGCACGGCAAAAAAAAACATTTAAAAATTTTCGAGCCGAAATGACAGGTTCATCGACCGATGGGCAGCAAACAGCTGTCCAAACATTGGAGCCTATTCAATCACACCCAACTTATCGCGTAATATAATCAATAGTATTCGCTTGGTCGCAAGGTAAACGTATATGAGAAGTGTTATTCATTGATTGATTTAAAGTTGAATTTGGAATAGTAGCAACATCACTGCTTTTAGGAGATCAACCACAAGATTTTGCCATTGGATCAATATCAATGGTTGTTGTTTAAATCGTGAAATTTTGTATTGTAAGTATTATATAACCATTAAGGCAATTTTTTAAGCACAAAATTTGCTTAGTTTGATGTATTTTGGTCTACTAGAACAAATGTATTTTGGCAGAAGTAGTATAATACATAATAAACAACTATATTATAATAATCCGGTTAAACGCAAACCAAGAAGTCATGGTGATAAAAGGAATAGGAAAAATAGAGTTAAAAATATTAAAAAAGATATGTATATAAATGAACAATTAGAAATATTAAAACAACTTTTAAGTGATAATAAGCTAAAAGATCTTTATGTAAATATAAGAAGTTTTTCTAAAGATATCATATGTTCAATAAATCAAAAATTAATTAACGACTATGATAGGCTAAGTTGTATAATAGACAGTTATTGTAATACAAAATACTATAATCGTACAATAAATGTTAATAATAACAATAGAAAATATACATTAACCATAAACTTCATTAATAAATGTATAGATAACATAAATATAGCCGGACTTTTAAATAATTCTAAAAGTAAAGAAATAATAGGGTCAGATTTAAGTAAATATATTCCTAAAATAAGGTATAAACTCCTACCACCATTAGGACGAAAAATTTGTAATTATAATAAAGAATTAAAATCAATATGTAACGATAATTAAATCAGCTAACTGAGTCTACGTATTTATATAATTATAAAATAAACAAAACATAATAATGCTAAATCAAAATTTAATAATTAAATAATAAAAAATTATATTAATAATAATCAAGTTAAAAAATAAAAATAAAAAATAAAATTAAAATCAATATGACTAATAAATAACAGAATAAGAATTAGAGGATCAGGAGGAATATGCTATAGGTTTCGGCCCCTAAACATAATGGAAACAGAATGCAATTGTAAAAGTCTTAGTTTTGATAAAATAAATGAACATATATGTACCCATAATCTAGAATTAATTGAAAATTGTGAATTAAGAAAGCTGCTATCAAAAGGGTATAAATATAGATTAAATAATAACAACGACAAAAATAAAATTTACAGTTCGTTATATAATAACTTAAATGATTACTTTAGTAAGCTGATTAATAGTGAAAGCTCGAATATATCTAAGATAAAAATTTGGAAAGATTATATATTTGATAAAATTAAAAATAAAATGAAAATAACAAACAATTATAAAAGGAAAGATAAAATTAATAAAGATATGTATAAAGAACTTACTAAATTAAAGGATAACTATATAATAACAACTATTGATAAAGCTAGTAATAACTTTGTCTTCATATGCAAAAAGCTTTATTATGATATACTAATGAAAGAGGTTAATTCTAATGATTTAAATGTAAATCCAACATATGAACGTAGTGAGTTGAGTTTAGAAACAATTATTACAAGTCACTGTTCTATAATGGATAAAAAGGGTATAAAGGTTGAATTAGATAATAAAACTATACCTATATTATATTGGAATCCAAAATTACATAAAAATCCAATAAAACCTAGGTTCATATGTAGTGCGTTTAAATGTACATTAAAACCACTTTCTGTCTATATGAATAAAATACTTAAAGTAATTAAAGCACATTTTAAAAAATATTGCAAGGTAATCGAAATTAATACTGGTATAAAACACTATTTCAGTATTAATTCTACAAAAGAATTTTTAGAACAGACAAAAGGAATAAATTTTCAAAATATAAATACATACGATTTTAGTACTCTTTATACAAATCTAGATTTAGTAGATATTAAAGAAGCGTTAGTAAAATTAATTAATCTTATATTCGGAAAAAGATATACATATATATGTTATAATAATTATAACGCCTATCTAACAAAAATTAAACCATCAAATAAATATAAATATATGGATAAAATTGAATTAATAGAATCCTTAAATATTTTGATAAATCAAAATTATTTAAAAGTAGGGACATCTATATTTAGACAAGTAAAAGGTGTTCCAATGGGTGGTAATAGTAGCCCAATTATAGCTGACTTGTTTTTAAGCTTTATAGAATATGAATTTGTTCATAACTGTGTAAAAACTAAATCTAAACAATATAAATATATGAAATATATGTTTCGATACATTGATGATATATGTGTATTTAATTCTAATAATTTTTATTCAATTAGTGAGCACATTTATCCAGAAAGCCTTATTCTTAACAAAACCAATATTAATGATAAAGAAGGTGTATATCTAGATATGAACATTAAATTAACATTAACTAAAACTACTATTAATTTATATCGTAAAGATGACATATTTAAATTTACAAGAAACATATTTTTGCATGAGCATTCATGCATACCATATAATATAAAATATAATACATTAAATAATGAAATTTTAAGAATTGCAACAATATGTAATGATATTGGCTTTCTTCAAAATCATTTAAATAATTTAATAGATACATATTTTAAACTAGGTTACTATAAAAATAACATCAAGCAGAAAATAGTAAAATATATAAATCAACACAATAATATAAAGAATAAATTTAAACTCTTAAGTGGCAAATTTTTATGGATGGATAATAAATAATATACTTTGCATTAGAATAAGATACTAGATAGTTATTTCAGAGGAAATACATCATTAGCATGTATTTGGCCCCGCTGCTATGTTGGGTAGAGGAGTTAGGGGCCGAAACCTGATAGCATAGCAGTTCCTCCTGATGACCTCTAATTCTTATTCTGATACAACGTCTGTTATTTATTAGTCAATTCATAAAAATGACGTTTATTTTAAATTTTATTTTTTATTTTTTATTTTTTTTAACTTGATTTAAATTATAGAAAATCTAAAAACAATTATTAATTTTATTATTTAATTATTAAATTTTGATTTAGCATTATTATGTTTTGTTTATTTTATAATTATATAACAATACGTAGACTCAGTTAGCTGATTTAATCTATCCAATTACTGGTGCTTATCAACGCTCCCCTCTATCGACAATCTTGTTCTTAGCCGTTTTAAAAATTATATTCAAATTTCTCGTGCGCTATCAACATCTTGTGGTAAACGCTGATCTTTGTAATGAATTTGGCGATATTTTTTAACAGCGCCATGCAAACCATAAAAACGTTTAAGAGATAGACAATATCAGCATTTCTCACCATTTTGGTTAATAAACCACCCTCTTCCATCACACAAAGAGTAAGATTCGTAGGTTTTACCATTTCGTGGGTGCTGTTATTCTAAACTCGACTTGAATAAATTTAAGCGGGTCCTGAATAGAGTATGATTGCTCTGAAGCAGGCCAACGTCTATAATTAAGAGAGAAGGCTCAGGTTCACCTCTGGTACACATGAGCTATCTCGGGCTAATGTTATTTTCTAGAAGACTTTACCCGGATCAAATACCAAGATTCAGGTCGCGACTTCATATCTTTGTTTACCGCTTTTGGTAAACAAAGCAATTCAGGGGTGGTGTGCTTAACCTGAGTGGCTTAATCGCAGGCTGTCGCATTGGTGTTCGCTTGCAGGATCAGGTCCTCTGACAACTAAAAAACGTTTAGTGAACGAATCAAATGTTTCCTATTTATTGCCTCTTAATTATATTTGTTAAAATTGGTTGACGCTATTAGAGAAATCTTAAGAAATATTTCCATCCTGATGTATTTTAAATATTCCGGAACAATAAAGTGGGAAAATCAACAAAATTATTATATATCCCTAGTAACTACTAGCATTTTCAGAAATTGGAAACAATTTATAAATTGTTTTACAAAATCTTTGCAATATACTGGGTATTTTCTTAATACGGGAGATATTTCACGAAGAACATCATTTTTTCGCGTGTACTGTTGTATATTCGGTTCACTAGAACTTTGCGGATTCATTCATTTTACATCAGTCGCATCCGAGTTGGAGTGCCGAAAACAACTCTATTTGGGCATGTGTGTTAATGGAATCTTTTAAACAAGCATACTATCAGATCAACATCGTGTGATCTATTTAAGCTTAGAATGTTTGTTATTATATACGAACGCCCGTAGTCTTCTTCCAAAAATTGACGAATTAAAACTCCGCATTGAGAATTCGCATCCGCTATTAGTTGCTATTACTGAAACATGGCTTCATGATAGAATTACTGATGCTGAGATCTGGATTGAAAATTATACATCTTATCGAGTTGACAGATCTATCTGCAAGGATGGTGGAGTGATTCTCTACGCGCATAATAGTTTAGTGTTTAAATTGCTAGATGTACGAGCATCCGATGGAATCGAGTTATTGTGGGGGTAGTGTGTCTCTTTTTACCCTTGGTTCAGTGACTTTAGGCTTAATCTATCGCAATCCCACTTCAGATGTTTATTGCTTGATCGATTACATTCTAGAGTTTGGTTCCAAATTAAATCTTTTATAGTTGGTGACATAATCTTAGCGACAGTAGATTGGAACACCTACACATCTTCCGTGTGTAGTCCGTACACATTATTATTTCTTGATATGATTAACTCGCTAAACCTTACCCAACATGTTTCAAAATTTACCCGATTTTCCCAAGAAAATCAATCACTACTTGATATTTGTCTAACATCGAATAAATACATTATACACAAAGTTACGCACTCCGATCCTTTGGGTAGGTCAGATCACTGTGTTCTCAATTTCTACTCATATTTTACACGTCCTTCAACTTGTAGATTACAACAGAATTTTTTAAATTATTTTAAAACTAACTTCGAACTTGTGCGTCAGAATCTATTAAGTATTTCATGGCTCAGTCCGTTTTATGTTGGGGTTGATAAGGCATGCTATCAGTTAGAAGCCACCCTTAAGGAATTACTCATACGATTTTCGCCCCGTAAAACCGTTGCAAATCTTATACACCATAAACCTTAGTTTGACAAAGAGTTAAATAATGCTTTAAAATTAAAAAAATGAAATTCCAGTTGTTTTCTAATAATAGTATTAATTACTGTAGGTATGGAGAGGCCAGAAATCGGTTCGCATTTCTTAAACGCTTCAAACAATGTCAATTTGAAGAGAAAATTGTTCAAATGTCAATTCATAATCCTAAATCCGTATTCAATTATGCTAATTTCAACAACAAAAATAAACACATTGGTTCACTTGTTGATACTGATGGTTGCACATTGATTAAATATGATGACATAGCGAATGCTTTCGCTCAACATTTTTGCATAGGAGTTCGTAAATCCCCCTCCGTCACCTATGCCTCGTACTGTCCATCGAATATAAACATTCTTCAGATGTTTTCTGTTAATGATGTAGTGCTAGAGCTCAAGCGGCTTAAATCGTCAGGTTCTATTTGTCCTGATCGTTTACTACCGGTATTTCTCAAGAATATCGCTGATGTTATCGGCATACCACTATATTGGATTTGTGTCGCCTCCT
The DNA here is from genome assembly GCA_012934845.2 of Pomphorhynchus laevis. Taxonomy (NCBI): domain Eukaryota; kingdom Metazoa; phylum Acanthocephala; class Palaeacanthocephala; order Echinorhynchida; family Pomphorhynchidae; genus Pomphorhynchus; species Pomphorhynchus laevis. Next base: position 61,956 of record WNNJ02003290.1, on the reverse strand, counting down.
TGTACTTCGGTTGTGTCCCGATGAATTGGAAACTTTCGTTGATAAGGCCCGTTTTGAAGAAAGGTGATCCATCTTCAGTTGAAAATTATCGCCCGATAAGTCTAACGTGTGTATTCTGTCGAGTTTTGGAAAGGATAATATACCGCATTCTAAGCGATTATCTAGAATCCAACAAATTATTGTGTAACAATCAACATGGATTTCGAAGGGATCGCTACAATCACTAATCTCTTGATTGCCCAGAATAGCTGGGGTTCGTTAGTTGATAAGGTCTTTGATGTTGATATAGTATTTATTGATTTTTCAAAAGCGTTTGATATGGTTCCACATGACATCTTGATTCAGAAAATGCGTGCTCTTAACATTGATCCGCTTATTATTCGCTGGATAAAAGAATTTTTATCTAACAGATTCTATCAGGTTGTTGTAAATGGTTTTCTTTCTGATCCTTATCCGGTCAATGTTGGAGTTCCGCAGGGTTCGGTCCTCGGCCCATTGTTATTCTGTATTTTCATTAATGACCTTCCTTCCATTTTGAACTCACACTCTCTCTTATATGCAGACGACCTAAAAATTCGGCAGGCTATCCGGTCAGATTCGGACACGGTGCTAGTTCAATCGGATATCGACAGCATTTCCAACTGGGCTTATATGAATGGTCTGTCACTGAATATATCGAAGTGTCTGCTTGTATGCGTTTACAATCACGCAGTCATAGTGTGTATCCAACTTATTATCATGAGGATAAGAACATTAAAGTAGTAACTCGTCTTAGCGACCTTGGAATAGTAGTTGCGAATGATTTTTCGACTAGTTGGAATACTGAGTTGGCTTGCTCAAAAGCAAATCGAATGGTTGGAATGATTCGTAGAACTTTTAGTATGTTAAGTCGTTTCATTTAGAGCACTCGCCAACGCATTTGTGATCAGTCATCTTACCTATGCATCACAATGTTCGTTCCCAAGAACATCATACGAGAAAATTAGAATTGAAAATGTGCTGCGCCATGCAACAAAGCTCGTAAATTCAGTTAAAGCCTTACCTTATAATGAAAGGCTAAAAAACTTGGTATGGTTTCTATAAGCGACCTTCGGTTTCGGCGAGATATGTGTTCAACATGGGAAGCTTTACACAAAGGGAATTACGTCTTAAGAGAATTGATGACTGTTCGGAAAAGTCGGGCTTTGCGTGGACACAATTTTACTTTAGCCCATCGCCGAGTTATACGCTCTAAAACTGTACAATTTGGACACCGAATCGTAGGTAAGTGGAACCGATTAAGTGAAGAAATTGTCAACTTAATATCGGTTTCAGCATTCAAACATGAACTTTTTTGACTTTTGTTTGTGAGTCTCTCTTTTGTTCTTTACTTTTGCTTTTTTAAACTGTGCAACTATGAGCTTTGCTCGTCTGTTTGGCGAAATAATAATTTAAAACGACAATTTATTTTGTATTTAAATTAATTTTAGTTTTTATAATGCTTGACTTTGAGCTGTACTCGTTATGCTGTTGAATATAAGATAAAATTTAGTTGATATTCAAGCGAGAAAAAAATCAGCTTCAGAAATTGGAAATTATTTTTTCAATTTCTGAAGATGCTAGTAGTTACTAGCGATATATAATAATTTTGTTGACTTTTCATTACACCTTATCGTTCCTGAATATTTAAGAAATCTTTATTTATTCAAATAAGCTGCGTTTATTGTTTCAGAACATTTGAATTCTGAAATACCTAAATAAACAGTTCTGACATAATTTGCATACTAATTAAATAATTATATTTTATAAATTAGATAATTCAATAAATAAGCTTGATTTTCAATGACAGATAAAATAAATAATTAAGTAATAAATAATTAAATACTAATTAAATAATTATATTTTATAAATTAGATTTATTTAATAATATGAAGCTATTTTTCTTTAAAGAAATTAAAGCAGAACCTTTTTTCAATGTTATAGTCAATTAGTAGATATGAATTCAACTCTTAATCGAGAAAGTAAACTCTAAATTTCAGAGATAGCACATTATAGAATTAAATGTCGAATGTAATGCAGGGAGTTATGTTGAATACATAAAAATGGTATGCTATCAGAAATAGATGCAACGATGTAAGGCTTAACTTTAACAGGAATAGGAGTAATATTGGTTTAGCATTTCTGTGAGAATAGTAATAAATGCTTTGTAGTTAAAATATTCAACAAACAACTGTCAATTTATGAATCGGCAAACATGACATTTATGTTATGTTTGTTACTTAAGACTAACTGTTTCAATTTGTACCTAATATAGAATATTCATAGACGAAATTTATCGTCTGATTTGTTTTCTTAAAATTAAATTCAAAAATACATCAATAGCTACAATTAAACAAAAATTTCTATGACTTTTACAAATAGCAAATACTCAATAAAAAATTTAGGATTAAAAGTCTATGAAAAATATAGAGACAAGTAGGGGGAATATAAAGGGACTTTTTCCCGAATGAAGGCCAAGGAAACTTTACTTTTCGAATGTAACATAACATTAATTAATTGAAAAAAATAGTACTTTGTAAGGAAATATTATCGCAGTGTATATTAATTTTCAATAAAAATGTAAGGAAATTATAAAAGATATGATGCTGATAGGATTTAAAGAACCACACGAGGATAATATCAAACCGACCACTGAAATAAAAAGGTAATCTTACATTAAACTGACAAATTTTCCTCTTGAATTTCCAATGTAATTGACAAATGCAAAAAGTGAAATCTTTTTCTTTAAAATTAACTTCTATAGGATCAATCACATTTTACCTTCAATCCAGGTAAGAATTGTTTATTACTTAATTTGTATGAATTGATTATATATATATATATATATATATATATATATATATATATATATATATATATATATATATATATATATATAATCAAGAATTTTGCCAAAAACCGGAGTTCGATTACAAGCAGAGCAGACTTCGTTATCACTCCTAGACGATCTGATGGTAGCCGGCAGCACTCATCAGTAGGGTGAACTACCATCAGTCGTTTCGGCTGCCTTGTGATAAATTGAAAAGGCATCTCCGAGAATTCGCTGACGTGGTAGCATGGGCATAGCCTCTTTAAGCAAACCACGTGCTTTCCGGATCATCCTAATTTAATCGGCAGGAAATTTTATTGCTGTCGTTGGTTGTTTTCTAACAGGATCCTTTGAGGATACATTTTTATAATTTAAGAGCTGAATGGTTCACACTGTTCTCCGGGAGCTTACAAGCTACAGTTGTATAATCAAGAATTTTGCCAAAAACCGGAGTTCGATTACAAGCAGAGCAGACTTCGTTATCACTCCTAGACGATCTGATGGTAGCCGGCAGCACTCATCAGTAGGGTGAACTACCATCAGTCGTTTCGGCTGCCTTGTGATAAATTGAAAAGGCATCTCCGAGAATTCGCTGACGTGGTAGCATGGGCATAGCCTCTTTAAGCAAACCACGTGCTTTCCGGATCATCCTAATTTAATCGACAGGAAATTTTATTGCTGTCGTTGGTTGTTTTCTAACAGGATCCTTTGAGGATACATTTTTATAATATAATTATTTTTATAATATAAATGTATCCTCAAAGGATCCTGTTAGAAAACAACCAACGACAGCAATAAAATTTCCTGCCGATAAAATTAGGAGTCGAGGTAGGATCCACATAATTTTGGATTTATCAGGATTCAGAGAAAGGCGAAGAGGAGAAAGATGATTGGATATTGAGACAAGACAGTCCAAAGCGGAAACACTAAGATCGTGAATACGATAAACAGGTGCATGAGCATAGATGAGAATGTCATCAGCATATTGCATAACATGGAAGTTAAATTTATAAGAAATCGAAGACAAATCACCGAAAAGAAGAGAGAAAAGCATAGGGCCTAATACGGAGCCTTGTGGAACACCGGACGGGATGGACGAAGGATGGGAGAGAAGAGTTAGAATATACGCGAAATGTACGGTTTGATAGATATGAAGAAAACCATGATACAGTGGTAAATAGAAGCCATAATCATGACGAAGACGATTAAGAAGAATCGAGTGATCGACGATGTCAAAAGCACACGATAGATCAAGAGAAACTATGACACTACATAATTTATGATCGCGCGATATGAGTAAGTCGTTATAAACTTTAAGACAGGCAATTTCGGTAGAGTAATTAGAGCGAAAAGCGGCTTGGAAGGGAGGAAATAAGTTAGAGGAATAGAGATATGTATTAACTTGCTTAAGAACGAGATGTTCAAGGACTTTAGAGAGAGCTGGGAGAAGTGAGATAGGGATGAGAGGACGAACAGTGGCGCATTTCCAGACGGAAGGAAATCTACGGCTACGGATGGACGAGTTGAACAATGTGGTTAGGAATAGTAAGATAGAGGAGCAGATATTTTTAAGCAAGTGAGTGGCAAGTGGGTCAGAAGGAGAGGTTTTATTAGGTAATAACAGCAGAACTGAAGAAACTTCATCAGACGAAACAGGAAGAAAGTTGAATAGTTCTGGGAGGGAAGTATTTAAAGAGAAGAGTGGGTACAAGGGGGCTATGGGTAGTAGGGAAAGTAAATTAGATAGCTTAGTTTGTAGATAAGAAGAAAATTCATCAGGATTTATATTACAAGGGGTAGATGATCGTGAAAGAATTGAGTTTAAGATTTTCCAATGAGATTTAGAGTTGGAAGATGACTCGAGTTGATTTTGCCAAAAGAGAGTACGTTTAGTACGTATAAGAATGAGATGTGAACGGCGTAGAGAAAAGTAGGAATCACGGAGATTTGGAGGGATTTAGTTGGGAGAACATTTAAGAAAGCGATTATACATACGAAAAGAGTGACGGAGTCGACGCTTAGAAAGAGTACAGTCAGAATCGAACCAGGGAGCATGGCGCCAGCGCTGAGAACGTTGAAGTCGACTAGGCAGAAGGTTATTGAGGATTGACGTAAGTTTAGAATCATACAGAGATCATCATACAGAATTATACAGAGATCTATGCAGAGATCATCGGGAGATAAATAGTTAAGAGGAAGTGAAAAGAGTGAAGAAAAAAGTAAGAGTGACAAGGAAATGATTGGACAAACCAGGATCAGTAATTGACAAGGATGTATAGTCATTGAAGCAGTTAGGAACACCATGATGTCTAGAGCACCGCCGAGAATATGAGTTGGGCTTGTTGAAAGTAATATATAGTTAAAATCAGGAAAAAATAGTTAAAGTGATAGAGTCAGAGTCAGACGGGCGATCAAGACGAATGTTAAAGTCACTGAGAACAAAAGAAAGAGTATAAGACAATGAACAGTGAGACATAATATATGCAAGGTGGTTAAAGAAAATACGTGATAGGTAACTGAACCTGGACGGTATACAATCACAAGTTCCAGCGGGAAAGGTGTTGATAATCTACATATGAGTAATTCAAACGAGGTGTAACGGATGCTAGCGTTAATTTTACGTAGAGACATTGGGTGACAACCAATGGCAATAATACCGCCATGGTTAGAAGCAGTAGATGTATGAGAGGCAATTGGACGAGCTGATTCAACTAGAGAACAACCAGAGCGACATAGACGACGAATAGCAAGATCGTCGGAGTCAGAGTGCCAGGATTCGGTAATGCAGAGAATATCGATAGATAATTGATCGAAGATATCGAGAAGCATATCAGCTTTATGAAGAATGGAGCGAGTGTTGAATAGACTAAGACGAAAAGTATGCTTAGGAGCGAGATCGACTAGCGAAGAAGACAAGGGGGAGAGATGGGACGCCATCGAATTTTTGGCCTTGTGTGTACAACGTGAAAATTTCCGTTGATTTGACGTATAGATAAGGATGACTCGCCGTTTGTTTCACGTCGATGTTTCTCAATGCGAGCTAAATTGAGCTGGGCAATATCAGTAGGGGAGCGGTCAGGAAAGATACGATAAGTAAATGAAGTGGTAAGAAGTTTAAAACGTTGGGAGAGTACCGAAGAGGCATGTGAACTATGTCGGAAAACGATTTTTAAGAGTGGAGAACTGAGATGATTGGATTTAGTGGATTTGTTTAAACGAATAAAGGATACAGGAGCGATATTATTGAAGAGGGATGGGTTATCATCAGGAAGAATGGTTGTTAGGATGGACCTGAAAGCAGATATATCATCATCGAGGCGAGATTGTGGAGAAGCAGATTCGGAAAGCTTTAAGTTTGATATGATAATACAGCGATCGCGCGAAGGAAAACGATTTCGTGAAAGTGGTGGACGGACAGAGCTGGTAGGAGTCGAGGCAGATGAGCAGATAGAAGTGGAAATGACAGGGGTGCTTGATAGAAAATTAATATTGGTTGGAGCAAGTGTGACAGGAGCGGGTGTTGAATCTGTTGATCAGAGATGTGACTGGAGATGATTTTAAAGGAAGGATGTAAATTATTTGGAAGTGTTACGTGGGATGTAGAGTAAGGATAATTAAGATAGGTTGGGACATGTGTGACAGGAGTAGAGTGTTGAATCAGTTGATCGGAAATGTTACTGAAAATGATTCTGATGGAAGGATGTAGATTATTGGAAAGTGATACGTGGGAGGTAGAGTAAGGAGAATTAAGATAGGTTGTAGAATGTGAAACATGAGTGGAGTGTTGAATCGGTTGATCGGAGATCTTACTGAATATGATTTTTACGGAATGATGTAAATTATTGAGAAGTGATACGGGGAGGTCGATTAAGGAATACGTGAAGAGAATAAAGAAGTTTGAGATTTATTTAGATTGGGGGATGAATAGGAAAGAGGAGGTACGAGATGAAAAGCTATACCGTTAGCATTGTTAGAATGAGGAAGATTAATGGAATTTTGGTTCGTAATTGAACGAGGAGTGTGTGAGAGAGTAGGTTCAATAATGGGATTATAAGATGCAAAGTCAGGTGTTGATGCGAGGGAGACATCTAAAACAGCATTGGTCTGAGTGGTCCTGTGTGATACAGGAGTAAAGGAGCAGGATAACTGTAGTAGTCGTACTGATGTACAAAAACCGCATGTGAACTGTTTACGTTTATACACCGAGTGGTCGGATATTTTAACACGAACAAGTGTCCATACATCACAATCTTCGGAATCGCATCCAACTTCAAAACTGATATAACCATCATTGCATCCCGATGTGGAAGATTCTTGATCAGGAACAGGGATCTGAGAGCGCTCTTTTTTAGGCATGACTTTTTATAAAGAGATTGAGTTCAATCCGCGAGCGTAGCGAGCGGAACTGACAGGAATAATCAGGGATCTGAGAGCGCTCTTTTTTAGGCATGACTTTTTATAAAATGATTGAGCTCAATCCGCGAGCGAAGCGAGCGGAACTGACAGGAATAATCTGGAACTGACAGGAATAATCTGGAACTGACAGGAATAATCTGGAACTGACAGGAATAATCTGGAACTGACAGGAATAATCTGGAACTGACAGGAATAATCTGGAACTGACAGGAATAATCTGGAACTGACAGGAATAATCTGGAACTGACAGGAATAATCTGGAACTGACAGGAATAATCTGGAACTGACAGGAATAATCTGGAACTGACAGGAATAATCTGGAACTGACAGGAATAATCTGGAACTGACAGGAATAATCTGGAACTGACAGGAATAATCTGGAACTGACAGGAATAATCTGGAACTGACAGGAATAATCTGGAACTGACAGGAATAATCTGGAACTGACAGGAATAATCTGGAACTGACAGGAATAATCTGGAACTGACAGGAATAATCTGGAACTGACAGGAATAATTGTATGTTAATTTATCTTAAACTTTTTTAGGTTTGAGATATTTAGCTCAACAATTCTTCTATCAAATTGCATCGTAATTTATCAAATTGCGATGCAATTTGATAGAAGAATTGTTGAGCTTTTGAACAACCTTGATGCCGTCACCGTTGGATGCAGTTCACTTAGTACTTTTTAAAGAAGACTACGAATGGATCAAGCAATGTTTCGTGTTGCATTTCTTTATTTTAATAACTAATTAACTTATTTACGAACTTATTGTGAGCCAGCTATTTGAGCTAATGCTCGTATGTTGTTGAATGTATAATAATATGATATTTATATATAAATATACAAATATATATTAAAGATATATATTAAAGATATATACATATATATGTTAGATATATTATGTACGATATAATTTACGCTCAGATATATGGATAATGTAAATTATTAAGCCGAACTGTAGGAAGGGCGACAAATACTATTGCTGAAATAAATTTACCGCTTCTCTGACATGTATAATACATACAAAATTGCTGAGCAATATTTATTTCCCCTCCCCCACCAAAATTTCTCAGGGGATGCGGAAAACGTTATGTTTGGACTTCCTTAACAACTACATTTTTATTATTTATCTGTAACATTGTGCTAATAATAAAATGCAAAGTCATTGTTACCATTGAAATTTTGATAAATATTTTTATTCTGCACACTACTTTTATTCTATCTGTAAGCCAACAACAGTACGCTATATTTCAGTATTGATGAACCTCATCAGCTAATGATCCAATAACTATGTTTCAGCTTACGGGCCTTTTATGTTTGCTGACGATCACTTGACTCGCTTGTTTTATTGATATTTAGATTTAATGAAAGACTTATTACATTTTTCAAATTTAATTGAAATCATCTCTGATTTCAAATTAAATAAGCGTTGGTAAGAGAAGGTTACTAGAAAATTTGCTGTGCAGACCATCTTTATCTACCATTTTAGAATGTTGCTGACTGTTCGCTTCATTCGTTAAATTCAAAACCTGATTCAGCATATAGATGTTAAGTCCGAACGTAAGGAATGAAAAAAAGTACCTGAGTCTTCATGTATGCCAGTACAATGTTTCAAAACCAATTTCAGTTTAGTACGTCAATCCCTTCTCGGTACAAATTGGTATGATCCATTGATTTTTCGAGTTGAATCATCTTGGCAACAATTTGAAACCCTAATGATATTGCTCCTTCTACGTTTATCACCTCGTAAGGTAGCAACTGCCCGTGCACGCACAAATCCTTGATTTAATAAGGAGCTTCAGGAGGCATTGAGATCCAAGAAGCAAATATTCGTAAGGTATAGGGATGGAGAAACTGATTATAGGTCATTTAAAAAGTGTCGGAATCATTTCACATATCTCAAGAGACTTAAAAAGCGGCAATTTGAACAAGTACTGATAGGAAAGTCAGCCAACAATCCTAACATATTATTTAGATATGCAAATTTTAAAAGTAATGTTTGACCTTCTAGCTCTATCATTGGAAACAATGGACGCACTCTAGTAGATCATTTCGATATTGCCACTGCATTTTGGTCGTAAATTTCTCGTATCAGCTACTACCTCTCTTCTTATAAAAATTAATCGTATTAATCCGTCAATTTTTGATATTCTTCACTTGTCCACAGTTCAAGATGTTATGAAAACGTTTAGACGACTAAAATCGTCGGGCTCGATTTGCCCAGATTTACTTCCCTCAGTATATCTGAAGAATCTTCATGATGTCATTTCTGCGCCTTTATATAGGATATTAATAGCATCATTATATTACGGTATAGTCCCGAATGTATGGAAACGCTCTATCATTAAGCCGCTTCATAAGAAAGGTGATCGATTATGTGTAGATAACTACCGACCGGTTAGTTTAACCTTTGTATCGTGTCGTGTATTAGAGAGATTACATTATCTGATAACCAGTAACTACCTAGAATCATACAGGTTACTTTTTACTAATCAGCACGGATTCCGTAAAAACTGTTCCACAGTAACCAACCTTTTATTGGCACAGAAAAGTTGGGGTTCAGTAGTGGATGAAGGGTATGATGTAGATGTCATATGTTTTGACTTCTCCAAAGCATTTGATCATGTCCCCCATGATAAGTTGATTATGAAGATGAGTGCATTAAACATCAATCCAATTATCATTCGTTGGATATGCAACTTTCTTTCTGGTCGCAATACCAGGTCGCCATTCAAGATACCCTTTCCGAGCATTATCCAGTTTATGCCGATGTCCCGTAAGGGTCTGTATTGAGTTCTCTGCTGTTTTGTGTTTTCATTAACGATCGCCCTAGTGTAATAAGTTCGTATTCATTATTATTTGCAGACGATTTAAAAATTTGGAGCCATCAAGTCGGATTATAATCGTAACATTCTTCAATCAGATATTGAAACGGTTCTTAAGTGGGCACGTTCTAATGATCTGTCTGTTAATGCCTCGAAGTGCACTTGCATGAACATTCGATCACGTAATATTACTCCAGTGCCGATATATCATCTCGGGGATCGAGTGATTAAATTGGTTTCGAGCTATAAAGATCTTGGCGTATTGATAACGGATGATTTCTCCACTCGCCAAAATACTGAGTACATTTGTTCAAAGGCCATGCGTATGGTTGGTTTCCTTCGCCGATCATTCAGCTATGTGAGTCCACGTTCTTTTGGAGTTCTTGCAATCGCTTTTGTACTAAGCCATTTGTTATATGCTTCTCAATGTTCATACCCTCGAACCAGTGATGAGATTACTCGAATTGATAAAGTGCTACGTAGGGCAACAAAGTTAGTACATTCTTTGAGAGAACTTCCTTACGAGGATCGTCTTCAGTCTTTAAATATGCAGTCATTATGTGATATTCGTGACTCGCGGGATCTGTCTTGTATGGGAAGTATTTCACAATGAACACCATGTGTTGCATGATTTCTTCAACATTCGATCAACTCGAGCTTTGCGAGGTCACTCGTTTTATCTTAGTCGCCAACGAATAGTACATTCTAGGACGATTCAATTTGGACAACGTATAATAAATTCATGAAATCGTTTAAGCGATGATATTGTAAATGCGGCAACTCGTGACCTCTTTAAACGACAGATTATTTTTAATTGTTGACTATTTGTTTTTGTTTTTCTCTTTTTCTTTTATTTTGACTATCAATTTGTCAGCAACTCTGAGCTATGCTCGTAACGTTGTCTACATAATAATAGTGATTTTTTGTTTGTAAAGAAATTTATATAAATTTTTTAAACAGTGGCATAGCTGTTCGAGGGATCATACTATAAAGATTATTTTTTAATTATTTATTGAAAGTATCAATAGGTTTACTTGAGCCACGGCTTTGGATCCTTGTTTCTGCAAATTCATAATTATTTTAAAATAAGCGGGTATAAAATTGAACAAAGCTTTCTTTTACAATGTATTTAAAAATTTGTTCGGGTTACCCCTTCATTAGTAGCACTATACAATACTGTGCTACTGACGAAGAGGTAACCCGAGAGGTTTTTAATAAATTGGAAAATATAGCAACTTATTTTGTTATAAACATTTTATGTAATTTAATAATAAAATCAACGATTAAGTTTTTAGTGAACACGATATTGTCTTTACATTAATAATAAAGATATTGTTTACCATATCTTTATCATGAATCAATAAAGTTCACGATAAAGTAATAACGTTCAATATCATGAACCAATGATATCTTGAATCTATAAAAATATAATTCAAGATATTGTTTTGATTTTTTTATTAAAAAAAATCAACTACCACGTTTAGAAATATCACAAGGAGAACTATTCACGAAGGAAGAACGTTTCAAGAAAGATGGAAGCTAGAATATTCTTGCATAAAGGTTAAGAACGAACTTCTGTGCATAATATGTCAGAAGAATATAGTAAGTATCAAGAAGTTTAACATCAGACGACACTAGTCTACAAAGCATAGCGAATAGTACAATATATTAAGTGTATTGCTGAAAGAGGAATTTAACGAGATACACGGTGTCGTACTAAGCTAGCACAACTTCTTTACAAATATCACAGCTCGAGGTAAATTTATAAGACGTGCCAGTTACGAAATAAGCTATATATTGGCACGTAAAAATATACCATTTGCTGATGATGCATTAGGCAAAGGGCCTAATACAGAGTCTTGTGGAACATCGGACGAGTTGGGAGAAGGATGAGAAAGAAAAGAGTTAGAACATACTCGAAATGTTCGGTTAGATAGATATGAGGAAAACCAAGCTACAGTGGGTAAAGAGATATTATAACACTACATAATATGAGTAAGTCGTTATAAACTTTAGGACAGGCAATTTCAGTAAAGTAATTCGAGCGAAAATCGGCTTGGAACTGAGGAAATTAGTAAGAGGAGATAAATGCATTAACTTGATTGAGAACGAGACGCTTAAGGAGTTTAGAGAGGATAGAGAGAAGTGATATAAAAATATACGAAGATGGTAGTGAGGAGTCGAGAGATCGCTTTTTGAGGAGGGGACGAACAGTGGCGCATTTCCAGTTGGAAGGAAATGTGCGACTATGGATAGACAAATCGGAAGAGCTTCGTATTGAACAGGTATTGCGACGTTCTTCTAAACGGGTAGCGGGCCTTCATAACCTTACTTATAAGGAACGGTTAAGTCGCCTTAATATGCCCTCGTTATCTTCACTTCGAGCACTAAATGACCTGGTTGTAGTGTGGCGGGCGATAGCAATCCTGAGAATCCCGTTAGAAGTCTATTTCGTACGCGAAATGACTCAAGATTACGTGGTCATCCACTTATGTTACAACGTAAACACTGGTGTAAAAAAAAGAAACTAATTTTGCCGTGCGTGTCATTCCAGCTTGGAACAGTTTATAGCAACAGATATTTTTAAGTAGGTGAGTGGAAATTGGGCCAGAAGGAGAGGTTTTAATAGGTAATGCCAGAAGAACCAAAGAAACTTCATCGGCCAAAACTGGAAAAAGGTGAAATATCTCTGGGAGGAAATTATTTAAAGAGAAAAAAGGTACAAGAGACATATGGGTAGAAGGGAATGTACATTAGATACTGAGATTGTAAATAAGAATAACATTTATCGGGATTTATGCTACAAGGGGTAGATGATCGTGAAAAAATTGTGTTTAAAATTTTCCAATGAGATTTAGAGTTGAAAGATGACTCAAGTTGATTTCGCCAAAAGAGAGTACGTTTTGTACTCATAAGAATGAGATAGGAACGACAGAGAGAAAGATAGGAAGCATGGAGATTTGGAGTGAGTGAGTTTGAAGAACGTTTAAGAAAGCGATTAAACACACGAAAAGAATGACGAAGTAGACACCTCGATTAATGCCTTAGCCTTTTCACCAATTCTCCACAATCCATTATTCTACCCCTACAACGCATAATCAACTCCGCCGTTCGAGTGCTCTTTCGTCTCCGTCGCTTTGACCACATGTCCACATATTTTGCCTAACTCTCCTGGCCCACCATCCACATCCGCATCAAACTCTGCCTTCTCCTAGTAACTTTTCGTTTCATCGCTGTTAGCTCCCCATCGTTCATCAACCTTCCTTTCTTAGACGACATTCGCCCCACCTCGCCAACGCTGCGTTACCGTCATACCTTCTTACTCCACGTTCCCAATTACTCCAACAACTACGGTCTCCGATCCTTCCTCGTTGCCGCCTCACTCACCTGGAATCAACTCCCTCTCGACGTCCGCCGCGCTCCATCCTTTATCACATTCAAACACCTCCTCCGTTCACACCTTCTCGACACATGATTTACATATTTGTTTTGTTGTGGTCATGTAAGCGTGCGTTGGCACGCATTTATTATTATTAGTATTACAAGTTATAGCCAAATGGCTGTTTCAACTGATCACATAGGAAATAAAAAAGAAAAGAAAAGAAGAAAAAAAAAGTTAATAGCGGTTACATAATATTGTATACATTCGGAATGCCATGATCGTTAATCCACTGACGAAGTTGAACTTTAAATTGAGATAAGTCCTTGGTACATGCTATTTCTCCTGGCAACGTGTTCCAGGCGTTTAATGCTCGATGTGAGAGCCTAGCCAAACTCACTACTTTACCATGGGGAAACTTAAATAGTTTCAACGGGTGGCCACGATGCGTCTGAGAACAAACTTTAACATAGCACGAGGGAAAACCATCTATCCCATTTACCATTCGCCATAATGCAACAAGGTCTAGGTAATATAGACCTTGTTAATAAAGATACCCAAAGATGGTATCTTTAGAAATTCAAGCCGTTCACGATATGAATATGATCCATCCATACACATTCGAGAACCTCTACGAAGGATTGACTCTAGTCTATTGAACTCTTTCTTAGTGTATGGAAAAACTGCTTGCACGCAGTACTCTATATGCGGGCGAACAAGAGCGCAGTAAAGCCGTTTGAAGACGTATGGATTAATACGATTAAATGCATTTTTGACGCAGTACATAGCTCGCAAAGCCTTGCTATGGGCAAACTCTGTATTTGATCGGGATTTCAATGTCCTATGCACCATGACACCCAGATCCCTATACTCCATGACGACATTAAGAATTGAAGTTCCGAGGCGAAAACGACGGTCATCGCAACGCCTTCCTAATTTCATGTGGCCGCATTTGTCAACATTGATCTTCATACCAGTAGCCTCACTCCATTGATATATTTCATTAAGGTCTTCCTGCAGGGAAATGCCAAGCGGATCAATATCATCTACAGACCATATTTTGAGGTCGTCAGCAAAAGCAAGACAGGGACTCTGAATCCGCAGCAACAAATCGTTAAGGAACACAATAAACAGCAGAGGTCCTAGTACGGTACCTTGCGGAACACCACAGTAAACGCGTCTGGAAGTGGAAAGATGGGTGCCAACTCTCACCCTAAAGAAACGATGACGTAGGAAATCTTGAATCCAATTACACAACATTACAGGAATGCCGTAGTTAAATAGTAATGCTACCAAGCTCTCATGCGGCACCCGATCGAATGCTCTTGAAAAGTCAATGAATACCACATTAATTGATTGGCCGCGACTGACCGCCTCAACCCACATTTCGCGTGAAGTCAATAAGTTTGTTAAGCAGGAACGACCAGGGAGGAAACCGTGCTGAGAAGACGACATTATTCCGAGTTCCCTCAAGTGATGCCTGATCCGGGTGGCGATCAACTTTTCAAGCACTTTGCATAGAGAACTAGTCAGGCTGATTGGTCTATAGTCAGTACAAGCCGTTGCAATGGTTTTCTTTGGGATCGGAACTACGATGGCAGTTTTCCAGACTTCAGGAACACATCCACTGGTCAAACTGTTCTCAAAAATAGCAAGAAGGGAAGGAGCCAAATATCTAGATAAATTCTTCAAGAGAAACGGAGAAATGTCATCAGGGCCAGTAGAGCTAAATGGGTCAAGCTGATCAAGCTGACTTACAATCTCACTAATCGTTACTGGAAGAAAACGCGAAGATTGCTTTAATGCTACACCATGCGAAGTGATAGAAGCTCTTTGTGAATTATTTGTCGGTATCGAAAAAGACGTAGCAAGGCATTCCACAATACCACTCTGAGAAGTTATCATACATCCCTCCGCATTAAGGACATACTTGATTTCTGTATTAAGGGTTCTGTTGCGACGAACATAGGCCCAGAATAGTTTTGGATTCCGTGTTACATTATTAGCGATATACGATTCGAATGCACATCGTTTTGTTGCTTTCACTCTAGTACAAAGATTTCGAACATATTTATATCTGGCAGAGAAACTAGAATCAGAACGCTGAAGCTTCCATAAACAATTTCTTGAACTTATTAGTTGTCTGACGTTGGAATCTATCCATGCAGGTGACTTAGCAGCATAAGAGGATTCGCGCATAGGGGCAAGAATATCAGATAATTTATGTAGGTAATCAGTGATCATATTCAATGATAGCTTGTCCGTGTTCATAAAAGTACACGGGAATTGGTTGTAAACTCTCAAAACATCTTCTCTTCTCACTTTCGACCAATGACGTTTGTAAGTTTTTGAACAAGGTGGACAGAATCTGGAATAAGGGACAGCCGTCAAGGAGAGCAAGCAGTGGTCACTACTTCCTAAAGGAGGGAGATGATCAACTTTGATTATGTCTCCTACATATCTGGAAAACACCAGATCAAGTACCGAATCCGATCTTGAAGTTAAGCAAGTTGGTTCTTGTACATGCTGAATCAGCATGAGTTCCTCAGCAAGGAACTCAGATATTTCCCTTTCCGTGGAACTACCATCAGAAAAGACATAGTCTGACCATCTAGATCGTGGAAGATTAAAATCGCCCAAAAGAATAAAGTGGGGGGAGGAACACACCGATTGTAAAATAAGTTTTAGTTGATCAGTGTCTGCAATTACTGACGGATATCGATACACGACGCAAAAGTTCATACTGGTCGCTGAGTGATCAATACGGAAGCATAGAGTCTCAAAAGACCCACAAGGGTCACAAATATTCAACACCTCAGATATGAGGAAATTTTCTCTGACATACGCGGCGACACCGCCACCTCGCCTACCTGATATCCTGTCGCTTCGTATAAGGCGAAAACCAGGAATGTTCACAGTGGTATCGACAATATATTGATGCAACCAGGACTCAGCAACGCAGAAAATGTCATACGAATGAGAAAGCATGTGATACTTCAACTCCACTATTTGAGCAGGCAAACTACGAAGATTAGAATACCCAATCGATAAATAGCGTGTGGGTTGTGGTAATGGATTACTAGGAACGGTGAATAATTTGCTGAATGAAACTAAGTGTCCCAGATCAGAATTGAAACTAACACTATTGAAGAGTTGCGATGAATGACTGTTGAAACTACCTTTTCCAGACGAACTAGCAAAATTCAAACTGGATACTGCTAAGTGACGCTGTTGATCGTTATGGGATTCCAACGAACTACTGGGTGCCACCTGACAACCTGAAAATTTCGTATGCATAAGTTCGTTTCACCTTCAGATAGCCGGTTTCGTAATACTGTTTTTGCTTCTTTCAACTTTAAACGATCTTCGAGACTCAGATCCTTAAGAATACGATGTGGATAATCTTTAAGTCGAAAACCACGTTTGAGCAAAAGGTCTGCATGTTTTGCGGAAGATAATACAACTTTCAACAATCTTGGTTTCTCTACCACCTATTTTCCAAGTCGAAACAACTTTGTAACCTTCAGAGTAGAAGCTAGCTTCTCATCACCTTCTAAGAGTAACTGACAGAACACAGTACGGAGGCTGGACACATCATCATTCATACGTGTTTGTGAGTTACTGGCCTTTGATTCAGCGATACCACTAAATAAGATATTGCAAGACCTATCTGGATGCGAACGGTAGTTTGTAGAAGGAGCGTTGTCCAAAGAATTGGACAACAAATTTGCCACGTTAAAATAATTTTTTTAAAGGCTACAGTCGGAATCGAACCAGTAAGCATGGCGCTAGCGGTAAAAACGTCGGGGTCGAATAGGCAGACGACGATTGAGGATCGACGCAAGTTAAGAATCAGCAGAATACACAGATCGTTGAGAAAAAGATAGTTAAGTGAAAGCGAAAAGAGTGGAGCATTGAATAAGGCTGCACAGAGATTAGGGATATCGAGAAATTTAAAGGGTCGACTTGGAGTAGCTAATGTTGGAGGTGGATAAAAAGGATGGTGTAATAGTGATAAGGAAATGATCGGACAAACCAGAATCTGAAATTGTCAGCGAAGTATATGTATTGAAGCAGGTGGGACGAAAATGATGTCGAGAGCACCGACGATATTATGAGTGGAACTTGTTGAAATTAATTTATAGTTAAAAAAGGAAAAGGTTAGTTAGAGTGATAGAGTCAGAGTCAGCCGGATGATCAAGACGAATGTTAAAGTCACCAAGAACAAAAGAAAGATTATATGACAATGAACAGTTATAAAGAAGATATGCAAGCTCGCTTAAGAATATCCGTGAGGGTGTAGCTGATCCTGGACGAGATACAAATACAAGTTTGAGATGGAAAATGTTGATGATCTGCAAATAAGCAATTCGAACGATGTGGAACTGATGTTAGCATTAATTTTACTAGAGACTTTAAGCAATTATCAATGACAACGATACCGCCATGGTTAGAAACAGTAGATGTTGAAGAGACAATTGGACGAGCTGATTCAACTAGAGAACAACCTGAACGACATAGATGACGAATAACAAGATCGTCGGAATCAGAGCGCCAGGATTCGGTAATGCAGAGAATATCGATAGATAATTGATCGAAAATATCAAGAAGCAGATCAGTTTAATGAAGAATGGAGCGATTGTTGAAAATACTATGTCGAAAAGTATCTTCACGAGCAAGATCGACTAGCAAAGAAACTGGGGAGAGACGAGACGCTATCGGATTTTTTGCTTCATTCGTACGACTTGAAAATTTCCGTTGATTTGACGAATTGATAGTTATGACTCGCCGATTGTTTCACGTCGATATTTCTCAATGCGAGCTGAATTGAGCTGGGCAATATCAGAAGGGATCGATTAGGAAGGATACCACAATTTGTTGACTTGTAAGCATGCAGCTGGTACGCATTTGCCACTTTAAATAAATTAATATTATTAAGTAGATAAACTGACTGGAATAATCATGATTTGACATGAATAATCTGGAACTGAAAGGGATAATCTGGAAATGACATGAATAATTTGGAACTGATAGGAATAATCTAGAAATAACATGAATAATCTGGAACTGATAGGAATAATCTGAACTGAAAGGAATAATATGGAACTGTCAGGAAAAATCTGGAACCGAACGGAATAATCTGGAATGCATGTATAATCTCTCTAATTTTTTTACGTATGCAATGAGAGTGTTGGGAAAAGCGATAATATCAAGAACATACTAGTTGATTGATCCACAATAATCTGGAACTGACAGGAATAATCTCGAACTGACAGGTATAATCTTGAAATGACAGGAATAATCTGGAACTGACAGGAATAATCTGGAACCGAAATGAATAATTGTATGATATTTCTCTCAGTTCACATGAACGCTCTAAATGTTCATCTACAAAATAAAGTGTTAGTAACCGAACACGTGTTTATCAATTGGATTTTTAAAATCCAAATCTTTTGAAATTTGAATAAGAGTTTTTCCAAGATTTTTGATAAACATCAAACACCATACGACACATCAAACACCATACGACATATGCCATAGACAAAGCATTTCCAAAGCTATGAACCTATCACGTACCGACAACATTCCAATATGACTAAAACGCACATGATATAGTCACTAACCATATAAGCTAACACAGAGCCTCGAACCACGCCTAAGAATAGACTCCAGGTCTAATAGTTCTCGCTTGGTGACATAAAAACAAGCCTGATATGTAATATTCCAAGTGTGGCCCGACGAGGGAACGGAATAACCTCTTGAACATATAACCCCTCGAGAACGTTTAAGAAAGCAATTATATACACGAAAAGAGTGACGCAGCCGACGCTTAGAAATACTACAGTGTGAATCGAACCAAGGAGCATGACGCGACCGCTGAACACGTCGTGGTCCAATAGGCTGAAGGTTATTAAAGATGAGCGTAAGTTCCTAATCAAACAGAATGAAGAGATCATCGGGATAAAGATAATTAAGAGGAAGTGAAAAGAGTAAAGAATTGAGTAAGGCTGTGCAGAAAAAAGGGATATCGAGAAGTTTCCAGGGTCGACTTAGTGTGGATAATGGTGAAGGAGGAGATGGAGGATAGGGACGAGTAAGAGTAAGAGTGACAAAGAAATGATCGGGCAAACCAGGATCAGTAATTGACAAGGAGGTATAGTCATTGGAACATTTAGGAACAGCAATGATGTCTAGAGCAAAGTTCTTGAAAGATTAGTCGCTTGTAGAATATGGACTCGCTTAAATATTCATGGAGTCACAGTGCCTTCTCAGCACGGATTCCGTCATGGTTGATCATGTCTGTCTAATTTACTAACTGCTCTCGAAATGTGGACTGATGCACTTAGTTTTGGCAATTCAATTGATGTAATTTTTATTGATCCTTTGTGAGCATTTTATCGAGTTCCGCATGAAAGTTTGCTTTGCTTGTTGTCTCATTAGGGCGTTTCTTCTATGCTGTGTAGGTGGATAGGCGATTTTCTTCGAAATTCCAAGTGTGGGATTCAAAAATCCAAGCGTGGCGCGACTTTTACATTAACCTTAAATGCATGGAATGTGCTGCCCTAAATAAATAGCAGGTGCATCTAGCTTCTGTAACTTCGAGCAAAAGCTTCGACTGACTATTAAAGTTATTAAATTTTTCTTTGAACAGTTAAAATATCCATTTGCAGCAAATAAATTATGTGAAAATAAATAAATATTATATCATATTATATAAAATTTATATATAATCTTTTATATAATTTAAATATAATCTATAATATAGATAATATTAAATAATATTTTATAATATTATATAAATTAAACTTATATAATATTTATATAAGTACTTATATAATATTTATATATTACTAGTTTGAACTTTCTTGGCTGCTTAATAAACTACTTACAATTATTCCTGTCAGTTCCAGATTATTCCTGTCAGTTCCAGATTATTCCTGTCAGTTCCAGATTATTCCTGTCAGTTCCAGATTATTCCTGTCAGTTCCAGATTATTCCTGTCAGTTCCAGATTATTCCTGTCAGTTCCAGATTATTCCTGTCAGTTCCAGATTATTCATGTCAGTTCCAGATTATTCCTGTCAGTTCCAGATTATTCCTGTCAGTTCCAGATTATTCCTGTCAGTTCCAGATTATTCCTGTCAGTTCCAGATTATTCCTGTCAGTTCCAGATTATTCCTGTCAGTTCCAGACTATTCCTGTCAGTTCCAGATTATTCCTGTCAGTTCCAGATTATTCCTGTCAGTTCCAGATTATTCCTGTCAGTTCCAGATTATTCCTGTCAGTTCCAGATTATTCCCGTCAGTTCCAGATTATTCCTGTCAGTTCCAGATTATTCCTGTCAGTTCCAGATTATTCCTGTCAGTTCCAGATTATTCCTGTCAGTTCCAGATTATTCCTGTCAGTTCCAGATTATTCCTGTCAGTTCCAGATTATTCCTGTCAGTTCCAGATTATTCCTGTCAGTTCCAGATTATTCTTGTCAGTTCTAGATTATTCCTGTCAGTTCCAGATTATTCCTGTCAGTTCCAGATTATTCCTGTCAGTTCCAGATTATTCCTGTCAGTTCCAGATTATTCCTGTCAGTTCCAGATTATTCCTGTCAGTTCCAGATTATTCCTGTCAGTTTTGTTATATCTTGTATTTTGCCTATAAGCAAAATATCAACGTTAACATCCGTTACACTTCGTTCGAATTACTCATATGCAGATTATCAACGACTTTCCCTCTGGAACTTGTAATTGTATATCGTCCAGGTTCAGTTGCCCCATCACGTATCTTCTTTAACGACCTTGCAGATCTAATGTCTCACTGTTCATTGTCTTATACTCCTTCTTTTGTTCTCGGTGACTTTAACATTCGTCTTGATCGCCCGTCTGACTCTGACTCTATCACTTTAACTAATCTTTTTTCTGATTTTAACTATAAATTACTTTCAACAATCCCAACTCATATTCTCGGCGGTGATCTCGACATCATTGCTGTTCCTAACTGCTTC
The DNA here is from genome assembly GCA_012934845.2 of Pomphorhynchus laevis. Lineage (NCBI taxonomy): Eukaryota > Metazoa > Acanthocephala > Palaeacanthocephala > Echinorhynchida > Pomphorhynchidae > Pomphorhynchus > Pomphorhynchus laevis. The sequence continues at coordinate 40,487 of WNNJ02003290.1, read as the reverse complement.
AATAACTATACATCCTTGTCAATTACTGATCCTGGTTTGTCCGATCAATTCCTTGTCACTCTTACTCTTACTCGTCCCCATCCTCCTTCTCCGCCTTTACCATTATCTACGCCAAGTCGACCCTGGAAGCTTCTCGATATCCCTATTCTCTGCACAGCCTTACTCAATTCTTCACTCTTTTCACTTCCTCTTAACTATCTCTCTCCCGATGATCTCTGCATTCTGTTTGATTCTGAACTTACGTCGATCCTCAATAACCTTCTGCCTAGTCGACTTCGACGTTCCCAGCGCTTGCGCCATGCTCCCTGGTTCGATTCTGACTGTAGTCTTTCTAAGCGTCGACTCCGTCACTCTTTTCGTATGTATAAACGCTTTCTTAAACGTTCACCCAACTAAATCCCTCCAAATCTTCGTGATTCCTACTTTTCTCTACGCCGTTCACATCTCATTCTTAAACGTACTAAACGTACTCTCTTTTGGCAAAATCAACTCGAGTCATCTTCCAACTCTAAATCTCATTGGAAAATCTTAAACTCGATTCTTTCACGATCATCTACCCCTTGTAATATAAATCCTGATGAATTTTCTTCTTATCTACAAACTAAGCTATCTAATTTACTTTTCCTACTACCCATAGCCCCCTTGTACCCACTCTTATCTTTAAATACTTCCCTCCCAGAATTATTCCACCTTCATCCCGTTTCGTCTGATGAAGTTTCTTCGGTTCTGCTGTCATTACCTAATAAAACCTCTCCTTCTGACCCAATTCCCACTCACTTACTTAAAAATATCTGCTCCTTTATCTTACCCTTCCTAACCACATTGTTCAACTCGTCCATCCGTAGCCGTACATTTCCTTCCAGCTGGAAATGCGCTACTGTTCGTCCTCTCATCAAAAAGCAATCTCTCGACTCCTCACTACCATCTTCGTACCGTCCTATTTCACTTCTCTCAACCCTCTCTAAACTCCTTGAGCGTCTCGTTCTTAAGCAAGTTAATACATATCTCTATTCCTCTAACTTATTTCCTCCTTCCCAGCCGCTTTTTGCTCTAATTGCTCTACCGAAATTGCATGTCTTAAAGTTTATAACGACTTACTCATATCGCGCGATCATAAATTATGTAGTGTCATAGTTTCTCTTGATCTATCGTCTGCTTTTGACATCGTCGATCACTCGATTCTTCTCCATCGCCTTCGTTATGATTATGGCTTCTCTTTACCCACTGTATCATGGTTTTCTTCATATCTATCAAACCGTACATTTCGCGTATATTCTAACTCTTCTCTCCCATCCTTCGTCCATCCCGTCCGGTGTTCCACAAGGCTCCGTATTAGGCCCTATGCTTTTCTCTCTTCTTCTTGGTGATTTGTCTTCGATTTCTCATAAATTTAACTTCCATGTTATGCAATATGCTGATGACATTCTCATCTATGCTCATGCACCTGTTTATCGTATTCACGATCTTAGTGTTTCCGCTTTGGACTGTCTTGTCTCAATATCCAATCATCTTTCTCCTCTTCGCCTTTCTCTGAATCCTGATAAATCCAAAATTATGTGGATCCTACCTCGACGCCTAGGCTTCGAACCTCCCTCCGTATCATTAAATTCTACAATTCTTCCTATCGTTGATAATCTCGTTTTCCTAGGCTTCCATTTTGACAACCGACTTTCACTTAAACCTTTCGTTAGAGGTAAAGCACGCTCATCTACCTTGATACTCCGCAACCTCAATCAAGTTCGTAGATTGATCGATTTCCCTTCTTGTATGACTCTCATATCATCTCTTCTTTTTTTCTAGACTCGATTATTGTCTTAGTCTATTTTCCAACTCACCTAAATCCACTCTTCTTCCCCTACAACGCATCGTCAACGCAGCTGCCCGAATTCTCCTCCGTCTTCGTCGTTTTGATCATACATCCTACCATCTTGCTTCTCTCGATTTGCCTACAATTTATTGTCGTGTTCAAATTCGTATTATCGTTGCTTTCCGCCTTGTAACTTTTCATACCCCTTCATTTCTCAACCTTTCTTTTCTTGATAATTCTCGTCCTGTTTACTGTTCCTTGCGTTCCTGTAATTCCCTTCTTTTACATGTCCCAAACTACTCTACCTCCTTTGGACTCCGCTCCTTCCTGGTGGCTGCTCCTCTATCGTGGAATCATCTGCCCATTCATATACGCCAATCAACTTCCCTGCAGTGCTTCAAACGACAAATCCGATCCCATTTTAACAATTTATCTGCTTGACTTTTTCATTTTTGTTTGTGGACTTGTAAGCGTACAGCTTGTACGCATTTGCCACATTAAATAAATTTGTATTATATATAATCTATATATAAAATTTATATATAATTTATATATAATATAAATTAATAAAATTGTTAAACTATTCTAACTACAAAGAACGAAAAAATAAAAATACTCAAAACCATCACGTTACAACGATTAATACGATTTCAACAATTGCAATAATTTCGATAGTTTTACTACACGACCAATATGGGCAAAAGAAGTGTGTGCAGTCATCAGTCGAAGTCTTGAACTACGAATCAAATCAAGTACAGTGTTCCAAACCAGAATGTGATATTTGGACATCAGTAACCGGTACAACTAATCAACTTATCGATCCTAAGATGAAAACATTCCTATGCGGCTACTGTGCGTCAGCTAAACTGGACTCACTACTTACCTTGATTCAAAAAACTCAAAACAGCCAAGCCCGCACACATAAATATTCTATCCATAAAGATACACCTATCTCACCAATACAACATAATAATGACGGTCATGATGCTAGGCAGCAATCAACGCTATGCATTGATGACAATGATATTTTATTGTCTAACATTTTTGAGTCGTCGTCGGTAATTTATCAGTGCAAATTGAATGATATGGGAAATTGTGCAGAAGATAAAACCGACGAGGCAAATTGTGTAGAAGAAATTCTACCAAGGACACCTAAAGATAACCAGCTTTTACAATTTCCGGATGATGTTTCAGCATCAGTTGTCAAATCGGTATCGATAGGACTCGAACCAGAGTCCAGCGCTCAAAGTGGGGATGACATCATATCTAGGTCATCCATAGAGGAGAACAACGAGCGAAATTGTACAGATGATAGTAGTAATAATCGATACACCTCCCTAGACAAACCCGTTAAAGTGAACTATCGTAATACAAATGTCATTTAGATGGGTCCCGAAAGCGACCGCTGATTCCACGAGATAGAGCTATAATAATGGCCAATATTGTTGAGTCGTCAGCAATAAACAATCAACATAGGTTAAATAACGACCTCGATAAAGTTAGGTCCATATTGGGACGTGTATTATCTGATTGTGATTCGCAATTTATAACATCCTTGAAAGTAGTTTCCCTCTTTCGCATAGGCAAATCTGATGATACAAATGCGAAACCTCGATAATTAAAAATAGTATTCAATGACAAAGAGTACGTTAATGTTTTATTAAGAAAATATTATAGACTTAGTGGTACTTGCATTAGATTACTTAGAGACTTAGACTCGTCAGATAGAGAAAAGTTAAAGCTGGCTAAGATTGAGCTTCATAAAAGACTCAACAGTGGGGATCGAAATCTTAGGATTCAAAATTTTTACAGAACGAAAAAATAAAAATACTCAAAACCATCACGTTACAACGATTAATACGATTTCAATAATTGCAATAATTTCGATAGTTTTACTACACGACCAATATGGGCAAAAGAAGTGTGTGCAGTCATCAGTCGAAGTCTTGAACTTCGAATCAAATCAAGTACAGTGTTCCAAACCAGAATGTGATATTTGGACATCAGTAACCGGTACAACTAATCAACTTATCGATCCTAAGATGAAAACATTCCTATGCGGCTACTGTGCGTCAGCTAAACTGGACTCACTACTTACCTTGATTCAAAAAACTCAAAACAGCCAAGCCCGCACACATAAATATTCTATCCATAAAGATACACCTATCTCACCAATACAACATAATAATGACGGTCATGATGCTAGGCAGCAATCAACGCTATGCATTGATGACAATGATATTTTATTGTCTAACATTTTTGAGTCGTCGTCGGTAATTTATCAGTGCAAATTGAATGATATGGGAAATTGTGCAGAAGATAAAACCGACGAGGCAAATTGTGTAGAAGAAATTCTACCAAGGACACCTAAAGATAACCAGCTTTTACAATTTCCGGATGATGTTTCAGCATCAGTTGTCAAATCGGTATCGATAGGACTCGAACCAGAGTCCAGCGCTCAAAGTGGGGATGACATCATATCTAGGTCATCCATAGAGGAGAACAACGAGCGAAATTGTACAGATGATAGTAGTAATAATCGATACACCTCCCTAGACAAACCCGTTAAAGTGAACTATCGTAATACAAATGTCATTTAGATGGGTCCCGAAAGCGACCGCTGATTCCACGAGATAGAGCTATAATAATGGCCAATATTGTTGAGTCGTCAGCAATAAACAATCAACATAGGTTAAATAACGACCTCGATAAAGTTAGGTCCATATTGGGACGTGTATTATCTGATTGTGATTCGCAATTTATAACATCCTTGAAAGTAGTTTCCCTCTTTCGCATAGGCAAATCTGATGATACAAATGCGAAACCTCGCTTATTAAAAATAGTATTCAATGACAAAGAGTACGTTAATGTTTTATTAAGAAAATATTATAGACTTAGTGGTACTTGCATTAGATTACTTAGAGACTTAGACTCATCAGATAGAGAAAAGTTAAAGCTGGCTAAGATTGAGCTTCATAAAAGACTCAACAGTGGGGAGCGAAATCTTAGTATTCAGAATTTTTAAGTAGTGCGATGCCGCCCTCTTATGTTTTGGACAATGTTACCCTCACACGACAAAATTTCACATGCATTCAACCTCTCGAGCTGCGTCGCACCTATCAAAGGAATAACGAAAGTCCATATGTAACCATTATACCAGATATTTATTGTGAAAAATTTATAAATGTGTTATATTCTAATGTTCAAAGTATCCTCCCAAAAATGGTAGAGGTTTCGCTACTTGCTGAAGAAAGTAATGCTAGCTAGTATCCTCGCATTCAGTGAATCCTGGTTAAATTCTAACATTGATGACTCAGAAATTGCAATTCCCGGTTACAGCTCATACCGTTGTGGTCGTATTAATGTCAGAGGTGGCGGTGTAGTCACATACGCGCGAGATAGTATTACTACTAGTGTCCTATATCTACTTTCAGTACGTAAATCAAGACACTCGTTTCAGAGGCTCTTCTAGAAGTCTATTAGATTTATGTTTGTCTAACCATGATCTACCGATAAATATTGACTACATACAAGCTATAGAAAATAGTGACCATTGCAGTAAGTTAATTCGCTTTCCGTTCGTTCTGCCTTCCATAAACACTTGTCACATCGAGCTTAACGTTTTCAATACCGATTATAGCGCAATCAGTAGGCACCTTGATCGCGTTGTTTGGCTTGACCCATTTGTGGTAGGATTTGGCTTGACCCATTTGTGCATGGAGGTTTTTTGAGATACTCTTGCTTCTCTTCTAGACAGATATGCGCCTTTACGTGCTTCACGCTCCCGTAAATACAATAATCCGTGGTTTGAAGTAGAGTTAGGAAATCTTCTTAAGGAGTGTAAGATCATTTATCGTCGATATCGTCAATCTAAAGGAGAATATCAATTATATCGAAACGCAAGAAATAGATTTACGGAACTTAAAAGATCTAAGAAACTCTACTTGGAGAAATCACTCGTTCATAATATCAAGTATGAGCCAAGTTTATTTTTAAATACTGTGCATCCAAAAATCGATCGAGATGTAAATGTTTTCCGTTACATGTTAAAAATAAAGTAGTTGTCGACGATTATATGGTTGCTAATACATTTGTAGAGACATTCTTTCCTAGAATAGATGAATCAGTTATTGTACACGGCACATTTCATCATAATAATAAATCATCTAACTTGACGTCACATATTTCTATCGCTCATGTATATGAGCAACTTCGAAGATTAAAACGGTGTCATTTTGCTGGTCCTGACGGATTTCCATCCATCCTACTTGAGAATTAGCTTCCCGCATTTGCGAACCACTAGATCAAATATTAATATTTTCCTTATGCAAATCAAAGATTCCCATCGACTGGCTAATATCGATAGTTTGCCCTTTATATAAAAAGGTGATAGGTCATGCGCCAGCAATTTTAGACCAGTTAGTCTGACATGTATTTGCTGTAAGGTACTAGAGCGTTTGATTTTGTTACACTTCAACCGCCATATTTCCATAAATAACCTTTTACATCCTGCCCAACATGGATTCCGTTCGAGTAGATCAACATGTTTAAATCTTCTAATTGCTAGATATGATTGGTCCAGTGCTTTTGATGCCGGTGTCGACACCAACGTGGTATTCGTGGACTTCTCGCGTGCTTTCGATACAATCAATCATTATATACTTATTGGCAAACTTATAGGACTTCGCTTTGATTCTGTAATTGTTAATTGGATTCGTGCGTATTTATTAGATAGAACTGCATCAGTCAGAGTAAGTGGGACTTTGCCATATTGGACTTATATATGTAGTGGTGTACCACAAGGATCGGTATTAGGACCAATTTTATTTAATATATATATATATTAACGAACTCCCATCATTACTTCTGTCAAAAACGTTGTCGTACACCAATGATCTTCAGGTCTTTCGTGTGTTGTTAATGACCTTGACCGACAAATGTTACAGTCTGATCTCGATACATTGACGTATTGGTCAGCTGAGAACTGTTTAAGTATTAATGTGACAAAATGTGCATACATGCACATAGGGAATAAGTTTTCGACAACCACCTACTTAATTAACTTACAACCAATTCCTATGGGTCGTCAATATAGAGACTTGGGCGGTGTCGTTTCGGATGATCTAGGCACTAGGAAAAATATGGAGCAAATATATGGTAGAACAACTCGAATTTCAGGTATGATTTCCAGATGTTTTAGTAAATTAGAAATTGAGTCATTTAAACTTTCATTCACTACTCTCTGCTCAAGTGTTCTTAACTATTGTTCTCCAGCATCATACCCGGTTAACAAATCGGAAGTTTCGTATTGAACAGGTATTGCGACGTTCTTCTAAACGGGTAGCGGGCCTTCATAACCTTACTTATAAGGAACGGTTAAGTCGCCTTAATATGCCCTCATTATCTTCACTTCGAGCACTAAATGACCTGGTTGTAGTGTGGCGGGCGATGAGCAATCCTGAGAATCCCGTTAAAAGTCTATTTCGTACGCGAAATGACTGAAGATTACGTAGTCATCTACTTATGTTACAACGTAAACACTGGTGTAAAAAAAGAAACATTAATTTTGCCGTGCGTGCCATTCCAACTTGCAACAGTTTACCGGCGGAAGTGGTGAAGCAAACAAACATACGTGGATTTGTATCTACTTTGAAGAAACTGACTAATTTTTAATTACTTTGTTGTTAGTTTCCTTTTTATATTTTAAATTGTGAAGGTGTCTATTGAGCTACGCTCGCTGACATTCTAGATTTTTTTAACATAATCGGAAACACATGAAACAAATACCGTTATACTATAAATTTTAGTTTATTGAGGTTGCAGGTCGATGTCAAGCAGAACGAGGACCGCGAATACACATCGAAATTGAACGAGCCAACTGAATTCTAATCTTTGACCGTAATTTTGTCAATTCTTCTGAGTAGTAATGATTGTTCATTCAATCCGACATTCAATCTGTTCATTCAGGCTGACATTCTAGATTTCTTTTATAAAATAATAATTATAATAATTTACAAGAAGGGGGTTACCGCAACTGGGCCCATACATAACTTTCACTGTCCAAGTTGTAATTGATTTTTAAAACAAGACGTTCACTATCTTATGTGCTGCCTTCTCTGTTTCCTCTTGGACTTCGAAGGCAGGCATATGCTGTTCGAGCAATTTTAAAGGAAAGGCGGCGTTTGATGTTTGTGATGACATGCGCATATTTCGTAATACCTCGTTGTGTGCGAACTGATGTGATTCGTCTGAACAGGGTGCCTGTCTCTTTCCCAATGCCACCAGAAGAGGATAAAACTAGCGGAATGAACCTGCCGCGCTCGATCGCTTTAATTCTTTCTGAATATTTTGCGTGTTTGCGTGATTCATTGTGCTGGAAGGATGCGTCCACTGATTTGTTGACGAACGACCGAGTATGCGACTTGTGGGTCGATTTTCGCCACGTCGACTAAACGTTAAATTAGATTTCGCCAAGTATCTACACATTGTTCGACGATAACTGCTTCGTAGTCGACGGAACCCACCGCGGATCCAAGAATACGTATGGCATCACATCTAATCTCTATGTCAGTCGTTGGGAATTGATCAATGCTCAGAGGATGGTGAGACAAGAGTTGTGACTTGGCTGCATTGACAACGTAACCGTACTTTGGTCCTTCTGTTATTAGTGCTTTTCAAACGTTTGTTATGTCATTGAGGCAACCAACAAAGTTCGCGTCGTCAGCGTACCGTATTTGGTGTACGTTGGGTGCAATTTTCCGTATTTTGTCCATTAGGGGCAAAGACGCGAGAGAAAAGCAAGGTATCGCAAAGGGGTCGCTTTGAGTAAATCCCTCTTCTGAGAGTAAGCAGTCGGAACCAAGAGTGAGCGTCGTAGGCTCTTGATATAGGTTATGCATAATGCATGACAGTGACGGACATACAAAGTCGAGGTTGTGGAGGGCAGCTTGTCTGTTTACGGAATTGAAGGCGTTTGCATCTATTCTGCGAAGGCAGCCGTCTGGATTTGCGTTATATGTTTTTCGGAGTGAGTGTACCGTGTATTCGGCCCCACACTTTTGCCCTGCAGCTGTTTGAACTGTTCTCGCGACGACATGCAAGACGTCGCGAACAAACGTAAGAATCGCTTTACTAATTATTCTTCTTGCAGTGTCGCACACCCCGATTGGGCGTATTCCCCCACTTTTCTTTTCGAGGGCTATGAGACGGCAACACGTGAATGCTTCCAACGTTTTAGCTGTACAGATTCGGTAGTGATGCGAATCGCGAAGCGAGTGAGAGCTTTTGCTAAAGTTTGAGACTGTGAACCAAAACGTGTAAACATGTTCCGCCAAGATGTCGAATCAAGTCTAGAAGGCCCTGCACCACCCTTAGTTTGTTGACATGCGGAGATGATACAAGTTTCGTCCAAAACATAAAATCTGCTTGCGTGATGCATTATTGAACCAGGAAATTGTGACGATAACAATATTTCTGGTGGTGGAACTTTTGCGGAGGGATGGAGATCTTGTAGCCATGATTTTACTGATCTACCGTGCACTTTTTCGTCTGGGCTCAGGACTGTGGATGATGACTTATCTTCTAGTACTGACGTGGAAGCGGTCACTTTCCCTGCAGTCAGAAGTTTACAATAACGACCAATCCAATCAGTTTTCTCGAGGGGAACGCGATGAGTTAGTTCCAACTGAAAGTGTTTCGCTTCATGGAACAATGCGTCGTACTTCTTTTTCTCCCATAAAGCTAGACGTCTCTCTATAGTTTTGCGAATGAGAGATACCTTTGTGCTAGAGACTCGTTGCAGTACGCATTAAGAGAACACCGTGGCCTTTTTTAAGAAGGACGGATCGTGAATCTCTTCAATTGATGCCTTTACGTATTAATCGGCAAGTGCTGCTACAAACGTATGACTGGCGTTGCATTTGGGCAGGGTAAATATATTTGGTCGACATTGGATGACCATAGGGTATATTTCGTCAATAGTCATCGGTGTCACTGTTTAATTTTCGTAGTGTAAGGGACTAGCTCTGATTCCATCTACCATAGTCGCTGGCATGTCACCGTTAATGTCTATATTCTTGGCTATCAGATGCGGAGGAATTGGCATGTCGTTTGTCACGATGAGTGATATATTCGAGTCCGGCGCTAATTTGCGTGATCAATTAGGGGCTGAACAATTAAAGCATGACATTTCAGCTTTAGCGCACTTGCATCGTATGCATTTAGCTGCCAATATGTTGCAGTTGCATCATTTGACGCTGGATGAGGGAACACCCTTCGGCATTCTCCTATTTATTTGTGCTGATTATTTTGTTGTAAGTAGTAGTTGTTAGCAATATAGTTTAAACTGAATTTAAATCATTTAAAGTGAAGCTGGACGATCTGAAAGCTGGACATTCTAGTAGTAATAATATTTATATAAAATCTTATATTATATAAAATATATAAAATAATATTTTATTATTATACATTCAACAACATTCGAGCATTAGCTCAAATAGCTGGCTCACAATAAGTTCGTAAATAAGCTAATTAGTTATTAAAATAAGGAAATGCAACACGAAACATTGCTTGATCCATTCGTAGTCTTCTTTTAAAAGTACTAAGTGAACTGCATCCAACGGTGACGGCATCAAGGTTGTTCAAAAGCTCAACAATTCTTCTATCAAATTGCATCGCGCCCAATTTTTGAACCATGTTTCTTCGAATAGCTAAAGAATGACCTCGAATATAATAATATTTTATGTAATAATACTCGTATTATATAAAATAATATTTTATAATAATATATAAAATAATTATTTATATATAAATATTATTGATACAAATCAAAAATCAAGTTGTAATATCACAAATTATCAGGAAGACAAATTAAATATTCTCTTAGTCAACATTTATGATTCCGTCATAATTCCGCATCGATTCTTTCTGATATGATTAATTTTTCGTTGTCCATATTACTGTGTATAATTTTCCATAATAAGTCGAAAATCATTTCTTTTATACGCATTTCCCGGAGATGTTATGCTAGTCCAAACACATCGTAACGATATTTTATCTGAAATGTTTCCTTTTACATCTACAGGTTTCAAGCAAGAATTTTGCTTCTGTTGGATATAGCCGATGTATCTGAATATATGAATAGTTATATATTAATGGGTCAAGTTAAAATGTTACCCATTTTTTATCTTTTACCTTATAATCTGACAAGATTTCTTTAATTTGTCGGTTAATAAAAATTAGAGACTGAAATATCTATAACATTATTAGTTTGTTTCGTGTACTTTATAATATTTAATAATTTTCTTAAAATTACATTCGTGTGCCATCTAATCATATGTGCCATCTAATCATATTCCACACTATGGCCCGCTTTTGCAATTCAGCTACCTTTACGCTGCTATTTAGTTTATCATTTTAGCTGTGGAATCCTAAAATTGAACTTCTAACGCGAATAAATTCAGAAGTTCGCTGAAGGAGTTTAAGCTCACAAAACATGAACTCATGAGTTTTGCTTAATTTTTTTTCTATTAAGGGATTGTTTTATATCTACCTTTTTTAAACCTTGATCTATCACAATTACGACAATATAAAAAATGTCGGAAAACAAACGCGATTTTATCAGATGCACATCGTATACATTCAAAATAGGTATTAATCCCTACATTGCTTACTCGACGTTAAGATTTCGTTAAGTTGTAATTGTAAAACTATATGATGTTTTAAACTCGCCAAGTTCATACCAAATACTTGTTTTTATGTAATGTTTGTTCTAATAAAGTGCTCTTAAATTACATTGCTTTTGTAATTTGGATTATTTTAATTAAATCAATTAGCATAAACTATATATTCTATTCTATATAGAATATATAGAATATATACTATTATATATTATATACTATTATATATTATATAATATATACAGTATATATAGAATATATACTATATATACTATTCTATACTATTAATAAATTTAGTAATAAATTATTAATAAATTTCTATCGTTTTATAAAAATGGTAAACAAATACACGAGAGGTTTAAAAAAGATTTATTTTAACGTGGCAAATGCGTGCCAGCGCACGCTTACATGACCACAACAAAACAAATATGTAAATCATGTGTCGAGAAGGTGTGAACGGAGGAGGTGTTTGAATTTGATAAAAGATGGAGCGCGGCGGACGTCGAGAGGGAGTTGATTCCAGGCGAGTGAGGCGGCGACGAGGAAGGATCGAAGACCGTAGTTGTTGGAGTAATCGGGAACGTGGAGTAAGAGGGTGTGACGGGAACGCAGCGATAGAGAGGTGGGGCGAGTGTCGGCTAAGAAAGGAAGGTTGATGAACGATGGGGGAGCTGACAGCGATGATAGGAAAAGTTACGAGAAGAAGGCGGAGTTGTATGCGGATGTGGATGGTAGGCCTGAAGAGTTGAGCAGGATATGTGGATGTGTGGTCAAAGCGATGGAGACGTCGCTTTGATCACACATAGATACATTCCGTGCAATTTACGATTTAAAACTCAAGATGGATCCGAAATCAAATCAAGGATTTATCTGGATATGTATACTGTACATGATATTGATAATAAGTATATTAATAAGAAATTATAATAGAAAAATTTTTGATTATAGGAACTGATAAATCATAGTCGTGACGAAGCTGAGGGAGTAATCGACTATATTAAAAGCAGAAAACAGGTCAATAGATATTACGACACTACATAGTTTTATATCGCGGGTTTGAAGTAAACCACGGAAAACGTTCTGACAAGCGAGTTAAGTCGAGTGAGTAGAATGAAAGGTAGATTGGAAAGGGGGTATGAATATGAACTCCAGGTTGATCCGTATTCAAATCAAGGATATATCTGGATTTGCATAGTGTACATATTAATGCAGAGTAGTTCTGCTTCATCATCAGGTGCCCCTACGTCTTTCGACAACGCGATTGTGTGGCTTTGACGTGTGCTTACTTCAGGCGTTAATAGAGAGTAAATGCTCGAGATTCGAACGTCGTACATAGAGTTTGTAATGCACACGCCTCCACCATTCTGCCACGCGGATTTTTGGCCTTGTGGGTACAACGTGAAAATTTTCGTTGATTTGACATATTAATAAGGTTGAGTCGCCGTTTGTTTCACGTTGATGTTTCTCAATGCGAGCTAAATGGAGCTGGGCAATATCAAAAGAGGAGCGGTCAGGAAAGATATGACAAGTAGACGAAGTGGTAATAAGTTTAAAACGTTGGGAGAGTACCAAGGATATATGTGAACTATGTCGGAAATCGATTTTTCGGAGTGGCGGACTGAGATGATTGAATTTAGTGTATTTGTTTAAATGGATAAAAGATACAGGAGCGATATTATTGAAAAGGGATGGATCGTCATCAGGAAGAATAGTTGCTAGGATAGACCTGAAAGCAGATACATCATCATCGAGGCGAGATTGTGGAGAAGCAGATTCGGGAAGCTTTAAGTTAGATATGATAATGAATCGATCGCGCGAAGAAATATGATTTAGTGGATGTGGTTGACATACTATTGATAATAAGTGCATCACTAAGAAATTTTGAAAATAGATCGATATTGTTAATTGTAGGCAAAAACATGTATATTATCTGCAATTTTGAATGTTATGTTTTATCCCACAATTTTTAAATAAAAATTAGTTTTATAATTAAACAAGAGCGGATAATACATATTATGTGCCGTTTCGTTTCATTGAACATTCGAACGATTTATACATTACCCGCTTATGAAATATACGACAAATTCTATCAGAATTTACTATATACAATTAGTATTTAATATTTATAATATTTTTCTTATAAATAATATTAATTATAATAATATTTTATTTTTAATATTTATTCTAATTAAAATATTAGAATTTATATATTGCTCACTCATATCATTTAAATTAGAGTTTGGTCATTCTGTTTATATGGTCCACGCATTTTATTTATCCACAAAATATAAGTTTACGAGATAAGAAATTCAATATTTTAATATTCCATCTTACTTCACGTTTCCAGTTACTCCAACAATTACGGTCTCCGATCCTTCCTCGTCGTTACCCCACTCGCATGGAATCAGCTTCCTATTGACGTCCGTCGCGCTCCTTCCTTTATTGCGTTCAAATACCTCCTCCATTCCCATTTTCTCGACACATGACTTAGATTTTTGTATTTTTGTTGTGGTCATGTAAGCGTGCGCCAGCCCGCATTTGCCACGTAAAAATAAATCTTTTTTAAACTCCTGATCCAATTCGTATTAAAATGTTTTTGAAACATCCTATTTAAGATAAATGTAATGGTTTTCTTAATAGTTCAATTAGAATTAAGAGAGGTGAGATAGTGTATAAAAATATGATCATGTGCAGGTTAACAAAGCACATTATATTTTTTTAAATCAGAAACGAGTTGTATTTTGTGTACAAGACATTTCTTTTTTACTGCTAGCAATCGATATAATTTCTGAATCATGATTAATCGCTAAAATGAAATTTAAAATTGCTTATTGTTCTGTACGAGGAATTTCAAAATGTGGTTTTAAACTGTTTTGTACATACTATTTAATCATATCTCCGATCCTGGTCTATCCGATCACTTTCTCGTCATCCTTGATCTCACTTCCAATCACTCCCCGCTTCACACACATACCATCCTTCGTCGCCCTTGAAGAAATCTTGACCTACCCCTTCTCCGCTCCGCCTTACTTAAATCGTCTCTATCTTCTATTACAATAACATAATCCTATCCTCACGATCTTGCTTTTCTTTTCGACTCTGAACTCATATCCATTCTCGATCGGCTCTTGCCTTTAAAGCCTCACCCTCACTGTCGCTTGCACCGTGCCTTTATGGTTTGACATCCAATGCCTACTTTTAAAATGTCAACTCCGTCATGGTTTGAGAGTCTATAACCGCTTTCTCAGACGTAATATCCGCTCGCTCACTCCATCACTTCGTGATTCCTATCTTGCTCATCGCCTGTCTCATCTCCACCTACTACGTACCAAATGCAACTCCTTCTGGCAGCATAAAATCAACACTTCATTAAACTCCAAGTCTCTCTGACATACTTTTAACTCAATCCTTTCTCGATCCTATTCGTCTTTCCACATCAATCCTTATGATTATTCGTCATTTCTTCAGACCAACGTATCCACGCTGCTCTCTAACAACCTCGTCTTCATTCCATCTAACGGCTACTCGCCTCATCCTCCCGGAACTCTTTCATATTCTCCCTGTCTCACCTGCTGAAGTATCATCTATCCTCATGTCCTTGCTCAACAAAATCTCAAATGCCGATCCCCTGCCTACCCCATACTTAAATCTATATGCTCATCGATATCCCCTTTCCTCACCACCTTGTTTAACTCGTCCATCCGCAGTCGTATCTTTTCATCACACTGAAAATCCGCCATCCTTCGGCCCCTCCTTAAGAAACAATCGCTCGACCCCTCACTTACTTCTAGCTATGGCCCTATTTCACTCCTCCCTACTCTTTCCAAGCTCTCAGAGCGCCTTATCTTAATACAGATCAAGGTTTATCTATCTTTATCTAATCTGTACCCTCTTTTCCAACCCGTTTTCCGCTTTAATCACTCCACAGAAATCTCCTGCATGAAAGTTTGCCAAGACCTACTCATTTCTCGTGACAAGGCTCTATAAAGTGTTCTCATCTCCCTCAATCTCTCATCTGCCTTCGACATCGTCGACTGCTCCATCCTCCTTTCTCGCCTTCGTTATGATTACGGCTTTTCTTCCTCCTCCGTAGCATTGTTTGCCTCATATCTATCCGACCGTTCTTTTCGAGTCTGTTTGAATTCATCTTCCTCTCATTCCATCCCTATTTTCTGCGGAGTCCCACAAGGTTCAGTCCTAGGTTCCCTGCTTTTCCCTCTTCTACTTAGCGATCTCTCCCGTTTATCAAACCTTACTCCGTATACGTCATGTAATACGCCGATTACATCCTCATATATGCTCATGCACCCGCCCATCGCATACACAATATCGCAATTTCTGCCTCGAACTGTCTTTCTTCTATCTACATACGTATCTCCCATTTTCGTATCGTTCTAATCCTAGACAAGTCTATAATAATGTTAATTTTTCCTCGTCTACCTAACATATCTCCGCCTCTCGTATGAGGGAAATCACACAAGGGAAATCACGTCAAAAGAGAATTGATGATTGTTCGGAAAAGTCGGGCTTTGCGTGGACACAATTTTACTTTAGCCCATTGCCGAGTTATACGCTCTAAAACTGTACAATTTGGACACCGAATCGTAAGTAAGTGGAACCGATTAAGTGAAGAAATTGTCAACTTAAGATCGGTTTCAGCATTCAAACATGAACTTTTTTGATATTTGTTTGTGAGTCTTCCTTGTTTTCTTTTTTTCTTTTTTTCTTTTTTTCTTTTTTAACAGTGCAACTATGACCTTTGCTCGTCTGTTTTTTAAGATAGAGATTTATTATAATAATAAACAAAAGACTTTTTTCCGAAAATGAATACTGGAGTATTCTTATTTGTTACTGTTCTGGTTGTAATACTGCTCGCTCGCCTAAACGCAGTGGCTTACCACGGGATGAGCGTGGACTTCGCAAACCTAGCAGATATTGACCGAGCGATTTTGAAGCTGATCTTTCTCTTAAGTTTCACTGCTAAATCACTGTAACTTAAGGGTCCTTTTTGTGCTAGCGTCGATGCTCGTCTGTTTGTCGAAATAATAATATATTTTTTGCCTGTTTACTGAATGCAATATTTGCTTGTTTTTCAATCCCTACCGAAAGGTTATGCGGGTAAATAAATTTCTCTACATAATTATTATAATTTTTTTCGCTATTCTCTTAACAATATTATAATTATTCTTTTGTAACACCTCGTGGACAAGCTCGCTTCAAAGAGGAGCACAACATATGCTCACGAGATAGCACACCACTGAGAGACTATCGGAATTCAGCTTGTGCGCTGAATATCAATGTGCATACGATGCCCGCACTTAGCGAAGAATATGCCGGCGTTTGACAGGCGCAGATGAAGAAAAGTGTAATTATTAGTGGAATATTTTAATTAAAAAGTATTCTATTAATGTAATTATGATATAATACTTAATTGTCGTTTAAAAAATAATGTAAATCTTCAAATTGAATAATTATTTTTACCTTTTCTAGACACAAATAGTCTTCAAAAATGATGGTAAGTATTTTGTTTTCTAAAATTTTTATATTTAACCCATTTTTATCGATAATAGTATTATTTGTAACATATTTGCTTTTAGCCTTCGTCCAATGATTTTAATTTTTTAAATTAAATTTCACTTTTAAACTGTTAGAAATTTAGATAACCATATATACTTTAATTATTATCAATCAATTAAACTTTAATTTAAAGATTTATAAAATTAATTTATTTTGCATCTGCTAAATTTGATTGATAGTTTATTTTTCAAAAATTGTGTTTAAAGATTTTTTAGATCGTTTTTGTGATTTATGTAAAAATTAAATTCTAAAATTTATACAATAAGAAAATTGTAGGATTAGGCTTCCTTGATTAATCTTTTTGTATACTATATTTCACTTTTTTTATATAAATTACAATTTAGCGCTTTAAATCGGAAGCTTTCTTAGATTTCGAAAGCTGTTGAATATTCACTGAACATTAGATCACTATATAAATCTTTTTTTATTGAAATTAAGCATTCAGTTATTTATCCTAATTTGATAAAATAAATTGTAATTTAAATCTTTTAATCAGAAGCTTTTTTAGATTTCGAAAGCTGTTGGATATTCAATGAACATCATATCCCTATATAAATCATTTTTTATTAAAATTAAGCATTCAGTAATTTATCCTAATTGGATAAAATAAATTGTAATTTAAATCCTTAAATCGTAAGCTTTCTTAGATTTCGAAAGCTGTTGGATATTCAATGAACATTATATCCCTATATAAATCATTTTTTGTTGAGATTAAGCATTCAGTTATTTATAATAATTGGATAAAATAAATTATAATTTAAATCTTTAAATCGGACGCTTTCTTAGATTTCGAAAGCTGTTGGATATTCAATGAACGTTAGATCACTATATAAATCTTTTTTATTGAGATTAAGCATTCAGTTATTTATCCTAATTGGATAAAATAAATTGTAATTTAAATCTTTAAATCTGGAGCTTTCTTAGATTTCGAAAGCTGTTGGATATTCAATGAACGTTAGATCACTATATAAATATTTTTTGCTGAAATTAAGCATTCCGTTATTTATCCTAATTTGATAATATAAATTATAATTTAAATCTTTAAATCTGAAGCTTTCTTAGATTTCGAAAGCTGTTGGATATTCAATGAACATCATATCCCTATATTAATCTTTTTTTGCTGAAATTAAGCATTCCGTTATTTATCCTAATTTGATAATATAAATTATAATTTAAATCTTTAAATCTGAAGCTTTCTTAGATTTCGAAAGCTGTTGGATATTCAATGAACATCATATCCCTATATAAATCTTTTTTACTGAAATTAAGCATTCAGTTATTTATCCTAATTTGATAAAATAAATTGTAATTTAAATCTTTAAATCGGAAGCTTTCTTAGATTTCGAAAGCTGTTTATTTATCCTAATTGGATAAAGTTTCCAAATACTAAAAATTGTAAATGGTTGATAATGATCTATTATTGATAAAGAATTATTGTATCAAAGGAAGGAGTACAATTTTATTTGATTTTTCGCAAACCTCTGTAAACATCTTCAGAACATTTCAATACTTAAAATTTAATCATTAAATGTAATAATGTAATCATTAATGTAACCATGTAATCAATGATTGTTAATCAGATGTTTTTATAAAAAATATCAAATGATCTCAAAATATTTAAATTTACAGAATTCAATAATTATGCTTAAATTAAACCTGTACTTGTTAAAATTCTAATAATTTCGTGAAACAATTCGTAATGTTAGTCGACATATTGTCACGTGAATATACCAAAAAATAAAACTCTTTTTAGTATTTAAAAAAGGCTGACAGCCTCATAAAAAGATTATGAATAAAATGGTTGAATGCATTAGCCTAAAATTGTTATGTGGTCGATTTTATATATTCGTCATTTGAAAAATACTAGTACTAAAATTATAATTAATTTATAATTAAATATTTATTTCATCAGAATATTTATTTTTTTAATGTACAAATACTGCAATTTACTGATTTACATAGAGGAGTAAAACCTTTTTTACTTTGCAGCCCACAATTTTGGTAATGAAGGAAGGCAGCGAAAGTAGCGAGGGACGCGCTCACATGGTAAGCAATATGAATGCATGCATAGCTGTTGGAGAAGCTGTTAGAACAACTCTTGGCCCAAGAGGTATGGACAAACTGATTGTGGACTCAAAGGGGAAGGCTACTATTTCAAATGACGGTGCGACGGTTATGAATTTGCTTGAAGTTGCTCATCCGGCAGCTCGAGCTTTAGTTGAAATCGCGCAGTCTCAAGATTCTGAAGTTGGTGATGGCACGACGACTGTCGTTCTTTTGGCTTGTGAAATTCTTAATAACATGAAGAAACTCGTTGAAGACGGTGTTCATCCATCTATACTTGTAAGAGCAGTACGTAAAGCGTGTAATCTCGCGGTTGAAAAGGTAAAATCCCTGGCTATACTGATCAATCCATTGAATGAAACTAGGAAAGATAGGTAACAAATCATCTTTAGTTTTTTCATTAAATAACGAACAAATCACGTTATCATTTTTTATAAAGTTACGAATGAACTATATTTGGCAACAAATCATTTTGGCTCGTTTATTAAGTTACGAACGAATTGCATTTAAAATTGCACTTTAAAAATAGTTTACTATTTTTACTATCTTTGCTTCGTGTAATAATTTATTATATGATAACTTTTAATATTTTAATATAACTATTAAAATATTATATTTTATATATTATATTGTTTTACCCTTGGATATCATATGCTATAAATATATAAATGAAGATTTTTTTAATTCTATTGAAATTTTATTATCAGTTTTGAAATTTCAATGTGTTGATTTTGTTTCTGATAAACTACAAATTACACTTAACTCGTAAAGTTTGGCGAATATTCGCTTACTGGAATTTTCCCTGCGAGTTTCAAACATCAGTTTTCGGTGAAGTAAAAGTAATTATTGAGATGCAGAGTTTATTTGCTGGTACAGAACAATGAACAAATTATATTATAATTTATATTATAATATATCAAATTATATATATATTATAATTATATATATCAAATTATATTATATTCTATATTCTGGAAAGCGAATATATATATTATTTTTAATAAACAGCATTAAAAGTAATATTATATATAATTATATTATAATATAATTATATTATATTATAATTTTATTATATTGTAAATTAATATTCGATGAATATTAATTGTATTGGCTGGTTAGCGAATATTTGATTACTGATATTAATATTATTAATTATTATTAATATTATAACATAAACAGCATTTATGTTATTGGAAATTTAATTTTAACTCCTTCTGTAGTTATTTTGGTTTATTTTAGTTAGCTAAAATATTAATATTTTAGCTATTTTGATGTATTAAATTATAATTAAATCTATTAGAGTGTTTATCATAAAACTTTGTCTTGATATTATAAATATTTTATTAAAAAATATTTTATTATAAATATTTTATTAAAAAATTGCTAAAATTGATAATTTTATTATTATCAAATTTTAGTACATTTCAACTATCAATATTCATTTCAACATAAATTAATAAAAGTTGAAAATCTTAAATTTTTAATTAAATGTAAATTATTCACTTTATACTTTATTAATATTTTATAAAATGTTTGAATAAAATTATATATTTTTGTAATACGAATTAATCAAATTCAAATTCAGTCTTTTGAAATGCTACGACGAATACCATTTTACATTATTATATATCTTTTATTAAATTATGCGTTAATGTAAAATTATTATTTATTATTTAATTATTAAATTGCATAAATAAATTCGCTATATTCCCTCTTTGCTATATTTTTACATGTAAAAATATAGATATAAATATATCTATATTTATAATCTTTAATATAAATAATAATTTTATATTAATATAATATAAATATAATCTTTTATAATAAGATAATTATATTATATAAATGTATTTTGTCATTTTAAAAAATTATATTTATTTTATAAATATTTATATAATGGCACTTTAAGCGTCATAATACTATTTTGTTTTATAAAATGGCATTATTTTATATTTTTTTGCTAAAATATAATCTTTTATAATAATATAGTTATATTATAAAAATGTATTTTGTCATCTTTAAAAATTATATTTATTTTATAAATATTTATATAATGACACTTTTAGCGTCATAATACTATTTTGTTTTATAAAATTACATTATTTTATTTTATATTTTTATTGCTACAAGCAATATTTTTAATTAATATTTTAATCATATACATTTGATTGCTTAATTTTATAATTTTAAAACATCACAACTTTAAGTAAAATAAATTAGCTCTTAATTAATAATAAATTACTGTTACGTATTCTGATCTTGAAATCGATTTAGTTCTGAATGGCGTCAGCTGCTTGAACGATGCGCATCGACAAGTTTGAATTCCAAGTTAATTGCCAGCCACAAGGCTCATTTTGCAAAATTAGTCGTTGATGCAGTTTTAATTCTTGGAATGGATGAACAACCATTGAAAATGATCGGAATAAAGAAAATCACCGGTGGTTCGGTCAACGATTCTTGGCTAGTTCCTGGAATTGCGTTTAAAAAGGCATTTTCTTATGCAGGATTTGAAATGCAACGAAAAAAGTATGTCAATTGGCCTAAAATTGCTCTTTTGAACATTGAACTCGAGTTGAAAGCGGAAAGAGATAATGCTGAAATTAGACTGACTTCAGTTAAGGTTTGTTAGTTTACGTTTCATTTTAGCTATGTTTTCATAATAATATTTAATTTACGATAATGATTGTAAATAGAGCCCAATGATTAAAGGAAATTAATATAATGGTAAAAGCATAATGACTCACACCGATATACTAATTAATTATTTTAACTGTTTTGCTTTATTGAACACAAATTCCTTTTGAAATTTGTGCGACAAATTTTGATTGTGAAAAATGAAGTCTGGATAGCGGTTTACAGTTAAATACAGACTAAAGTAAAATTTTGAATTAAACATGCTCGACATGAAACACGTTAATTTGTGTTACTTTATATAATTAGGTTAAATTAAATTATTTAATTAAATTATTTGTGTTACTTTATATAATTAATTAATTGATTTATTAATTTAATTTATTAATTTAATTAAATTATTTGTGTTACTATAATTAGTTTAATTAATTTATTAATTTGTTAATTTAATTAAATTATTTGTGTTACTTTATATAATTAGGTTAAATTAATTAAAATAGTGATAATCGATTTTTACAGCTAGTCGTAATTCAAGTATATAGACAAGCGGTCTTAATTAATTTGTACAAACACCACATAATAAACCTAAATTGTGTTAATTGCTCAATTGATAGTTCAATTCAATTCCCTATGAATAGCTGGTTCTTATTCACTAGTTTTTGAATAAAACTTTAATGAAATTCTATAAAAATTACTGATTCGGTTATTCAATTTTAACTTTTTAATCTTTTAAATAATAAAAGATTTTTTGAAACTTAATTTTGGAATAATATTTTTATTCTGCACATTGCTTCAAATTTATATAGATCTTATTATATTTTTATTTTATATAATTCTTTATATATTATTTTATAATTATTTTATATTATTACTATATTATTTTATATAAATCCACATTTCAATATTTGTGGAAGTTATTAACTACTGATCTAATTTCCACGTTTTTGTGCTTTTAATATTGGCTGAAAATCATTTGACTCACCTGCTGTATTGATAATTAGAATAAAATAAATATTTTTCATCCAGCATCTTGCAAAATTAATTTAAATTAAGTTTGCATAAATTGCGTTTTGTTGAGGGATTCACTTATATATATTTAAATTAATTTATTCAAATTAATTTAAATTTCAATTTGCCTTAATTAAAAGAAAAAGTGTTACGAAGGGTACATTTTTTTATCACTTTCACTGTTTGCATAAATTGCTTTTTGTTGAGGGATTTTAGTATGCCCTATTAAGTAACAAGGTAGTAATTATTATGGACTAAGGTAGTAATTATTAATAAGGTAGTAATCAAGTTTATGGACGTTACGAAATTATTGTGAAATGAAAAAGGTTTTAATCTTCTACTGCATATTCTCTAAACATATCGAATTGCGATTATCCGATTTACTCATATTTTTCTTTTTCATAACGATATTCGACAACTTCAAAGTTTGCGAATATTTATAATGTAAATGTATTTGAAGGTTTTGGCCTTAAAATATTTTCTCGCTTTTTATTTGACCTGTGGACTTTGTTTTCCCGATAATATGACCTCTGTCAGAAATACTGAAATGCTGTATTATTGATACGACATTATTATATTTCTATTGAAGTTTTTCTTTTCTTATAACGGAAAAGTATAAGTCAACAAAATAGTATTTAAATTAAAAATTTACAATATAATAATTTACAATAATAATTGAGCAAAAAATAAAAACGTAAATAAATAAACGAAATTATAAAAATTGAAAAACCAAAATTTGAGTAAAAATCCTTGCAAATATGATAATTGAATATGCATATGTTATAAAATATGACTTTTTATTTAAATACAAAATAATGTTTATACTCCTTTATGATGATTAAGTTATTCAGTTTTATCTAAACTGCAAGCAATTTTTATTGCAAAAAATTACAATAATTTGTGTTTAAAATTTTAATAAATTATATGTAAATAAGCATATTTATATTATATAAATATATGCATATTTTAAAGTAGGTTACTATAAAAATTAAATCAAACAGAAACTAATCAAATATATATACAATAATATTAAAAATAAATTTAAACTCTCAAGTGAAATTTTATCGATGCATGATAAATAATATGCTTTGTATTACAATAAGATACTATATAATCAAATTTAATCAGAGGAAATACGTCCTTAGCACGTATTTGACCCCCGCTATGTTATATACTTTGAATACAATATATACTATACAATATATACTTTGAATCGGGTTAAGATAGTAGATAATCAAATTTCATCCGAGGAAATACGTCATTAGCATATATTTGGCACCTCTGCTATGTTGGATCTAGGAATAGGTACGAAACCTGATAACATAGAGTTCCCCTGATGACATCTAATCTATATTCTTTCTTATACATCGTTTGCTATTATTATCATCGTCTGCTATTATTGAACTGTGGACTTTGTTTTCCCGGTAATATGACCTCTGTCAGAAATACTAAAACTTTGCATTAAATTAATTATAATATATAATTAGCATACATAATTATCATAATTATAATTATTTATTATTTATCTTTATTTTTATTAGACTCAGTTATCTGATCTGATTTGTTCTACTGGCAAGTTATCTGATTAATTCATTCTTAAAAGTTTTAAAATATCCAATTGATTTCTTTCATATGTTTTATATTCATATTATAATATACATTTTATAATATGAATATAATATGATTATAATTCATATTATTATATCTTTCATATTTTATTCGATAAAAACGTTTTCGAATGTTTTTTATATTTTTTCATTTTTCAGATAAAAACATTACGTTTTTATCATTAAAAATTTATCTTTTTATCATCATTTTACTACGTGGACTCAGTTATCTTATCTGATATAATGAATTCTTTTAGGATTACCAACAAGTAATCGATGCTGAATGGAACATTCTCTATGAAAAATTAGCAATACTCCATAAAGCAGATATTAAAATTGTACTATCTAGATTACCCATCGGTGACGTTGCAACGCAGTACTTTGCAGACAGAGATATGTTCTGTGCTGGTCGTATTCCAGAAGATGACTTGAATCGCACAATGATGGCATGTGGTGGATCTATAATAACTACACTTGATGGTGTTCCTGATTCTGTCTTTGCCACTTGCGAGGTCTTTGAAGAGAGGCAGATTGGAAACGAAAGGTACATTTTCTTGGAATTTTCAAAAAAGATGTAAAGAGTTTGACAACTATTTGTCAATATATTATTAGAGTTTAGAGTTAATGTCAATAAATGGTGAAATAAGTGTGTCAACAAGAGTTTAGAGTTATTCTGTAATAAATATTTTTAAGAAATGCGCTTAAATTATTGGTATGACATTATGAAATTTGACCGGTAGTTGAAAATAAAAATTTAATTTACAAATTTTTTATAAATAAAACGTAATTCTCGTTTTGAAAAATTGACTCAATTTAAAGCAATTTTACTATAAATATAATTTGAATTTTTATTGAGAGCAAGTAATTGAAGTAATGAAACGGACACACAGTATATTAATTGACTTTATTTGGAAGATGTAATTGTCAGATTTATGTAAGAGTATATAGTTTCGTATAGTTCTTTGATATCAAATTATCAGTTTTTTAATGTATTTTTGATTAGAATTACACAGATTCTGTTTTGTCCAAATTTTTAATGTATAATCAACTGCTTGTACGAAATAATAATTAAAATTCAAATAAAATTGTTAATGCACATTTTTGAAATCATTTTACTTTATGAATTAATAAAATATGTAAATAAATTCAGCTTGCAATTTTTTTAATTAATAATACTGTTTAGATTTAATTTATTCACTGGATGCCCAAAAGCAAAAGCATGCACATTCATACTTCGCGGTGGAGCAGAGGAATTTATGGAAGAAACCGAACGTTCATTGCATGATGCTATTATGATCGTCAAACGAACGGTGAAGAACGACTCAATTGTTGCAGGTGGGATTGCTTTTGTTTGTAGTAATAACCCACCAAATTATGAGAATTTTTGCTTATAAAAATTTACAAATAATTCATAATTATCATTTATTATTTGTATAATTAAAAGCAAAGTCCTGTACAAATAAATTAAAATTTTTTTAAATATTTTGCCACTTTGATTCAATTCTAATGCAATAATCATTGCATCCCAAAGTAATTAAAGAAAACTGACGATTAAAGAAACAATTGCTGTTCAAACAGTAAAATCAAAATTGAACGCACAGAATGATTTTAAATTACTAACATTATAACGTGTTTGTAAAGCTGTAAATTAGTGCTTTAGATATTCGAGGACATCAAATAGTTCTGACTTATTTCGTTTTGAGACAATAATTAAAATTATAATTATAATTTTTACATATTTTATTTAATTATCAACTCATGTTATGTTATATTAACATAACATGATTAGATATTAATCAACCTTAGATTTTAATTAGATCTAATTAAGATCTACTTAAAACCTAAAAAATTGTTTTTTTTTATAATGAAACAATTAATGAACATAATTGGTTCATATCATACTAATTATAAAAATTTACAAATAATTCATAATTATCATTTATTATTTGTATAATTAAAAGCAAAGTCCTGTACAAATAAATTAAAATTTTTTTAAATATTTTGCCACTTTGATTCAATTCTAATGCAATAATCATTGCATCCCAAAGTAATTAAAGAAAACTGACGATTAAAGAAACAATTGCTGTTCAAACAGTAAAATCAAAATTGAACGCACAGAATGATTTTAAATTACTAACATTATAACGTGTTTGTAAAGCTGTAAATTAGTGCTTTAGATATTCGAGGACATCAAATAGTTCTGACTTATTTCGTTTAGAGACAATAATTAATAGATAATTTAAATAATATTCACAAATTAACTCATAGGTATCGTATTAATGAAATTGTGAATGTTCAAACAAATG
Source organism: Pomphorhynchus laevis (assembly GCA_012934845.2). NCBI lineage: Eukaryota > Metazoa > Acanthocephala > Palaeacanthocephala > Echinorhynchida > Pomphorhynchidae > Pomphorhynchus > Pomphorhynchus laevis. The sequence goes on along the minus strand of WNNJ02003290.1, from coordinate 13,810 downwards.
CTATATTTGGATTAAAGCTAATAGAATTCCATTCTCTTAATTTAATAGTTTTAAGCTGTTAATCGTAACACCAATAATTTGTGAGAATTGCTTTGGTATTAAAACTTTATGCATTGGTGTGTATTATATAAACGAATAAAATATTATTTTTATTAAATAGTATCTATAATTTACATAAATGTCTAAATAATATATGCACATATCTATTTAATATGCACATATCTATTTTTCAAACAAATGCACATATCTATTTAATTATATAAATTCTATTTAATTATAATAAATTACATATAATCATTTATACACTAGTCAGATCAGATAACTGAGTCTGTGTGCATTAAATTTTTATAAATTAAACAATGATAAATGAAGTAATAAAATAATAAATAATTATAAATAATAGATAATTGTTATATAAGATTTCATGTAACTTCTTGAAGTTAAAATTTAAAATTTTAATTTAAAACAAAAGTCAATTTATTTGAATTGTCTAATAAATAATATAAGTTGTATCAGAATAAGGATTAGATGTCATCAGGAGGAACTGCTATGTTATCACTTTTCTGCCCATATTCCTAGACCCAGCGTAGCAGCGCGGCCAAATACGTGCTAAGGACGTATTTCTTCTGATGAAATTTGATCATATAGTATCTTATTCTAATACATAGTATATTATTTATTACCCATCCATAAACATTTTCCGCTTAAGAGTTTATATTTATTTTTAATATTATTGTATATATATTTGATTAGTTTCTGTTTGATTTAATTTTTATAGTAACCTACTCTAAAATATGCATCTATTTATATAATATAAATACGCTTATTTATATATAATTTATTAAAATTTTTAAACACAAATTATTGTAATTTTTTGCAATAAAAATTGCTTGCAGTTTAGATAAAACTGAATAACTTAATCATCATACATTATTTTGTATTTAAATAAAAAGTCATATTTTATAACATATGCATATTCAATTATCATATTTGCAAGGATTTTTACTCAAATTTTGGTTTTTCAATTTTTATAATTTCGTTTATTTATTTACGTTTTTATTTTTTGCTTAATTATTATTTAGGCGGTGGTGCTGTTGATATGGAATTGGCTAGATACTTGAGAGATTATAGTAGAACTGTACCAGGAAAAGAACAGATTATAATTCGATCGTTTGCTCGATCATTCGAATCGATACCTCGTCAGTTATGTGATAATGCTGGTTTCGATTCAGTGAATATTCTTAATAAATTGAGACAGATGCATGCGGAACGTGAGTTTACAAAGTCGTCTTAAAGCGTGTTGTATATAATTTTTATATTTTAGGGTATTGTCTTCTTGACATTTCATTTTCGGTCATACCTAAAGGTGCGGTCAATGTTCATTTAGAGTTGTGCCAGTGGGATCGTACATTCGCACAAAAGCACGAAAATTTAACTGAGGGTGTTGTCATGAAAATGAAATATTTTATTGATCGTGAAATATCTAGTGGTGTTCACGAAATAAGAGTTACATTCAATGATACACAAGGAAAAGCTGTCTCATATAAATTTCCTATTGAGCTGTCATACGTAGAAAAAAGCAGCCCTGCCATTATAAATCTTTCAAAAGACGGTATGTATGTTATATGCAATTCGTCCACTCACTTACGATATTAAATTGAATACCGTAACATAAGAAACATTTGATGGATTTTTAATAATTTATAATTAAAAGTCGCTCGAGGTTTCTGACTAATCAAGGTTATGCCTCGTATGCACTGTATTACATTTTTTATTTAAGTATATATAAGATTAAAGATCTTATATAATCTTATCTTATCTCTCTTTTATATAAGATTATTTGAAATTAAAATTTAAAATTAAAGTTCTTAAAATTAAAATTATAATTTTTGCATATTTTATTTATGTAAGATCTAATTATCAACTCATGTTATGTTATATTAACATAACATGATTAGATATAAATCAACCTTAGATTTTAATTAGATCTAATTAAGATCTACTTAAAACCTAAAAAATTGTTTTTTTTTATAATGAAACAATTAATGAACATAATTGGTTCATATCATACTAATTATAAAAATTTACAAATAATTCATAATTATCATTTATTATTTGTATAATTAAAAGCAAAGTCCTGTACAAATAAATTAAAATTTTTTAAAATATTTTGCCACTTTGATTCAATTCTAATGCAATAATCATTGCATCCCAAAGTAATTAAAGAAAACTGACGATTAAAGAAACAATTGCTGTTCAAACAGTAAAATCAAAATTGAACGCACAGAATGATTTTAAATTACTAACATTATAACGTGTTTGTAAAGCTGTAAATTAGTGCTTTAGATATTCGAGGACATCAAATAGTTCTGACTTATTTCGTTTTGAGACAATAATTAAAATTATAATTATAATTTTTACATATTTTATTTAATTATCAACTCATGTTATGTTATATTAACATAACATGATTAGATATTAATCAACCTTAGATTTTAATTAGATCTAATTAAGATCTACTTAAAACCTAAAATTTTTTTTATAATGGAACAATTAATGAACATAATTGGTTCATATCATACTAGTTATATTTTAATTATACCGTTTACACGTGTAACGATACCCATTCTAAATAGTGGTCGCTTACTTGCAAACGGTTCACGCCAAGTGATTTGTTTAAATACTAATGTTTGATAGATAACCTTGTTCATTTATTCTACTATCAATTGAGTTGCTATTGTGAATTCGTAGTGATTGTTAGGCAAAAAGCATGTGCAAGAAACAGTAACCAGTATGTCGGTGAAACCAACACATGCGAAATTTGATGATTTTGGCGATACCCCTACTATTCGCTTAACAAAATGTCACTGTACCATGCCGATTTGTGCTAAGTTTGATTGATTTATCTCATAATGAAGGAAGTGATTTTTGAAGTGAAGGAAGATACATCACATGAAAGAAGTGCATTATACAATTAAAGACGATTGATCTTAGCTTGCTGTATCACGGGGTCACAATTGTTAGAGGACTAAACGTTATATATGAAGTGGAAAAGACCATTTCGAGTTAGAATTAAAAAAGATATAAGTGTATTAAAAAGATATTAGTGTTGAGTTGTAGCGATTATAAATTATATTAGTTGAAATTCTTGGACATTTATATTTGCACAATTGGGAGATAATAATTTAATAATTAAACATTATAATTAATAAATTAAATATAGAAATTAAATACATAATATAATTTTATATATAATCATAAAAAGAAACGAAATAAATAAATTGAATTTGGTTTTGATTAATCTATATTTAATACTTGCAAATTTACCTGCTCTGCGCTGCAATGGTTTATGAAAATTAAATATTAATATTTTAGGTATTATACAATTAAGACACGTAAATTTTATTATTTTTAGATAATTAATTTTATCAATCATCGCTTATCATGAAGATAGCATGAAAGCACGAATGTCAATTCCCTGTATTGCTTAAGTAATACAAGGAATTTCTATTATTTCTCTAATTTATAAGTGTTTTGAACATTAGCTTAATAAAATAAGAGAATGTCATTGTGCATTCTTATCCATTGCATAAAATCTTGTATCCATTGTATAAAATTATTTATTACATAGTCTTATGTAATAGACTTTATGCTAGTCTTCTATTAATCTTCAACAAACTTCTATAGACTTCAATTAGTCTTTGTAATTGACGAAACGTAAAATATATATATTCGATTTTTCTGCTTTGTAGGCATTAGAATGTCTACAAATCAATGTCTATAATGTCTTCAAATAATATATAATAATATATTATATATTATATTTTAATTTATAAATAATTTAGTTTATTATAATTTATAATTTTAATATTATAATTATAATAATGTCATTTATTATATTATAATTTATAAATAATGTCTTCTTTTTTTCTAAATAGTGAATTTTTAAATCCTATATGGTTTAAAATTATATTTTCATTTTAGATGAGTGTTCAATTAAAATTTCACAGACAATTCAATCTGGTAATGATCTTTTACTCTACACCTTTACCTTTTTACACTTATCTAATTTTCAAATTTAATGAGCGTATAATCCCTAATTTTAAGAATGATTATTATTTGATAGCAGATAACAATAACTTGCTAAAACAACTTACAATAAAGACTGCTTGTTTTCTGTGTTATATTTAATTATAATTTAATTTGTTATATTTTCTGTTTTGATTAATTCAATTTTATTTGTGATAATTTGCGTACGTTTAAAATATACCGTTTTTACTTTGCAGATCATTTTAAACATTTATAAAATAAATATGATTTAAAAATTTAACAAATTAAAAATATTTTAATGATGTTGATGTTTTTTACTAGAAAATGTATATCGTTGATGTTTTTTACTTATTTCTTTTTCTTAAGATACTTAACTTTAGAAATAGTAGCGAGCTGCGGTTACATTTTAGACTGCAAAACTCTGTATATCGCTAAATTATAAGTAAATGAGTGGCCGTAAACTGCTTCATTCCTTCGTTTTGGTAGGCATTAGTTTGTCGTTTGAAAATTGCCAAAGTACTTTTACAGAATATCGGCCGTTCCAATTACTCGAATTATTTTTATGCAATTCGGAATTGTGATGATTTAAATTACTATTTTATTCTGAAATATATCATCAATAGTAGCGACAAAAATAAATAAAATAAATTTAGAAAAACAAATTTAAAAACAAATTTATATTTTATTGAGAATAACAAAAGCTTAAAACTATCACAATTAAAAATAAGGATATATTTGATGAAATTAAAAAATAAGAATAAAAAATTTACTAAGAAGTTATTAATAAATTCGATTGCGTCTACTCAAATTATGAGAAAACGGGACTTACGATTGAAATAGGTAAAATACAGAATAAATAAAATATTAAAATTTCAATAGATGAATTATTAGATGTTAAATAGATGAATTTGATGTTGTTTTACTAATCCTATTTGATTACTAATCACTCAATTTGTTTATCTTTTTATTAAAAATTATTTAAATTAGTGTTTATTTTTTAACAAATTATAAAATACTAAATATTGAAATAATTTGATATCAAAATGTATTTTATCGTATAAATTTCTAAATAAAATGCGTTTAAATTGCCTTTTTATTTAAAAAGGCAATGCAGTAATTTTTTAGTAATTTTTTATTTCTTTTGGATATGTTTTATTTCCTCCTTACATTTGGTGCTTAAGCATAATAAAGCTCATCATTTTAAAAGATGGAAAGCTAGTGAATGCATCGATTGGTTATTTAAGTAAAATTTAAATATCTTTTCGTTTCATAAAATACATTTGTAATATCAAACATTTTTTAAAACAACATGAATGCATCGATTGGTCATTTAAGTAAACTCGTTGTTTACTCATTTACTTAAATGAGTAAAATGATGTAATTGTAGAAAATTATGAATAAATAACAATATATTAAATATTATATATATTAAAAATATTAAATGTTATATTATATTCAATATATATTAAATATAATATCTTAAATTAAACGATTTAATCGTAATTTTGTTGAATTAAATAATTTAATCGTATATTTTTATTTAAGTTGAATTAATTTTGTATAAACATAAAGTTTTTATAAAAACTTTTGGAAAATTCCTTTTGATCGTAAAATGAATCGTAAAATGAATTTTTTAACATTTAAAGCAAAATATTATTATTTTCCTATTTAGAGTCTCAGTGGTATGGTGTCGATATTAATCGAGAAGATATTGCTGATAATTTTGAAGCTGCAGTTTGGGAGCCTGCCCTTGTCAAGATAAACACTATAATCGCTGCTACCGAAGCAGTTTGTTTGGTTCTAAATGTTGACCAGACAATAAAGGCTCCGTCATCTGCTGAACGAGCAGCTTAAAAGCTATGTCGCCGATGTTGTTTCAAACTTAATCGATGAATTTAGTACAGAAACGTTCTTGAAGATTTTACTAATTAAGTTTGTGACTTTTCTGATAAAAATAAAAAAATGACTGTGAGGTTTGTGTGATAGAAAACAAGTTAGATTGACTAATATATAGTAATATTTGTTTTATAGAAATCCGTTTAAAGCGTAACGATTTGCGAGCACAATTTGTTTTGTACTTTGAGCACTTTCGTGCTCGAAGTACACGAGAACTCTAATAATATTTACAAAAATTAATTCACCATTCAAGCCGATTTTTTAAATTAATTAATTTTAATTAATTAAATAATTAATTAATTTAATTAATTAATTAAATTAATTAATTTTTTTTAACTAAGCTATCGTCTAAAAATAATAAATGTTAATTATGATTATTAATTAATAATTATTATAATTTAATTTTCTAACATTCAAATAAATAACATAAATTTTATAACATTGAATTGATCTATTTTAAGCAGAATGTTAAGTTCTGTTTAAAATACCTAATCCACTATTTAAGTCCACTTTTGACATTATAATTAAAGATCAAATTTTCCAGTGGTTTGATCAGATTGACTTTGTTAAAGATTTGTAAGCAGCATTTTGAGACAGGATGTTTTCTAGCAAATATTTATTGAGAGATAATCAAATTACAAATGTCTCAAATGAATTGTTTTATAATCCAAGTCTTTGCGTTTGGTTTTCATAACTAGAAGCTTCAATTATTAAAGCGTTTATTGTCGTTGTTGTGAGCATTTTCGAAGGATTCACTGTCTTCTGCTGAACCATCGTATTGATCTCCGAACATTTTCAGCACTACCCCTTGCTTCCTTTCGCATTCTTGCTCGTTTATTCTCAGTGTAATTATTCTTTAAACACTACTACTTATCGAACCTAATAAAAATGCAGATTAGAGCGCGGTGATCCATATTATTATACTATTTTCTTCTAAACGTATCGTCCCGTCCACGTTAAATTGTCTGAACTTACGAATTCTTTGATGCTCAGATAATATCCAAAAGCATTTCCATAATACAGCAATCGTTGGAGTTTGTGTAATGAAAGTATAGTAAATGCAACGGCTGATGCGAACAATACAAATTCGTATGAAATTATCGTACGAATGATAATAATATAATTGCTGAATTATATATAATGGCATAGAATTTAATCGTTTAAGAATTTAAACGATCATTTAATATATCATGCCAGCACAACAATTTAGATTTCGACTTAACTTGAGCACACAGAACAGTGCATATTCCCGACAGCTTCAAAAAATAATTGCCACTGTATTTGCATATTTAAATGACTGACTTCTAAGGCAATTTGTGAAATACACTAGCAAACGCAATTGTTTTTAACGTTGTTAAAGGCGATATTACTGTTAGAACTATAAGAATATCCGATAATTCGAAACCATCAGTTTTTTACTGAAAAAATGCTCTAGAGTGATCCACTCAGCCGGAGCAGCTTAATGAGCCTGTAGCACAATACTATATTGTAAGTAATTTTAAGTGTATTTTAATCTTATTGCCTGTATCATATAAAAGCACTAGGCATGTACTACAAACAACCAAGCGCATCCGATTCGCTTAGTTTCGGATGATCTCATTCCCTCTGATGGGATCATCCGAACCATCAGAGGGAATGGGTAGGATGATTTATCTCTTTGCTGCTGATGGGATCATCCGAACCTTTAGATGGGATTGTTCAGATGATTTATCCCGTTCCCTCTGAGTGGATCATCCTAACCATCAGATGAGATAGTTTGGATGATTTATCTCGTTCCCTCTAATGGGATCATCCGAATCATCAGAGGTGATGTTTTGGATGATTTATCTTATTCTTTCTGGTGGGATCATTTGAACCATTGGATAAAATGGTTCGGATGATTTATCATATCCTCTCTGATAAGGGTTTAATGGATTTAATTAAATTCGCTGTTACTTTTTAAGTTTTAATAATAACAAAAAAATCATCCAGCGTAATTAAATTTGATAAATTTATTGAAACAATAGCTTCAAAACGATTCATAACTATAAAGTTCGTTATATTACGCATTTTATTTTGTAATTAAATGTGGAATTGTTTCTGTTTTTGTAATAAATAAGAGTATATATTGTCGATGTTAATAAATGAGTAGTTTCCAATCAATAAGCTTTCCTGCTCCACAATGAACTGTACCATCAATCAATATAATAATTCAATGTCATTCCATTTCAAGTGTACTTTTCAAATGAACTGTTGCAGAATCTTGTCAGCAATGAAGTTTTAGACCATGTCGATGCACATTCGCAAATTAAATTGTTTTTTCAAATGAACGATCAATGCTATCAATCAATATATTTTGACTTCAAGGTTTCTTCAAGGTGAAGTCAAGAACACCGGGAATCTATAAAAGCAACAGACGAACGCTGATCAGAGCACACAAGCTGAAGAAAAACTATTTTTATTTCCAAATACAATACGAAAATGTCCTGTTGTTGCAAACCTTGTTGTTGTAGCTGTTGCAAACCATGCTGCTGTTGCTGTGAATGCAAACCATGCTGCTGTTGCTGCTGTGAATGCAAACCATGCTGCTGTTGCTGTGAATGCAAACCATGCTGCTGTTGCTGCTGTGAATGCAAACCATGCTGCTGTTGCTGTGAATGCAAACCATGCTGCTGTTGCTGTGAATGCAAACCATGCTGCTGTTGCTGCTGTGAATGTTGCAAGCCAAGTAGTTTTGATTGCTGCTGCTCACCATGTTGCTGTTAAGCACAATACATGACTCACCATTAATGATGGTATAAGATAATCAACATATACTGATAAACCAGTTGATACTAGGTGATAACTAGTATTTAGACATTTATAATCTGAAAACACAAAATTTTTTCGGAATTATTTAAACGAAAAGCGTTTACGGAGGTGGTTATTCATTTTTAAGAGATGGACTTTCACCTTGCTTTTTGACGTTAAACAAGAAAAAATTTTCTTTATTATTGTTGTTTCTAACTATGATAAATTTTTAGAGCTCAGAAATTTAAACTTTGAAATATATGTTTAGAGCTGGAAGAATTCGGCTACAAATTAAATTCGAAATTGATTACTATTAAATATTAGATTAATATAATCATTAAACAATAATTATCGAATATGATTTGAATATTTAATGATTATTTTATAAATTATATATAATAATTTTATTTATATAATTAATCAAATGATCATTGAATATAAGTTAAAATGTAACAAAATCTCCTTAAATTAAATAGAAAAAAAGAAATATCACTTTTATCGTTGTTTTTAACATTGTACCAATAGAGTAAGTTTGTAGCACTAATAAAATGTAATATTAATGGTTAACATTCCATGAATTGAAGTAAAGATTAAAGGTTTCGCTATCTAATCTTATACTTAACACAGCGGAGCCAAATAAATGCCAATTATGTATTTTATTTGATGTAATGTGAATATCTAGCCTAATTTATTATTCTAAAAATTATAATTTACTCTATTTATATAGTAAATAAAAAAATTATATTATTTTATATTATTCCCATTATCATAATATATAAAATATAATTTTTATAATACTATAAATTGTATTTATTTACTCCTTGATAATATTTTTCACAATTTCATTAATAAGTTCTAATAATATTATTGCAATTTGTTTATTAATAAGCAGAAATTTGTTTTTATATTTCGCTAGCTGCTGCTAGAATCATCAGAAACAAAACGTACAATCTGTTCATTTTATCCACTAAAATTTATTTTATTTGATTATTTTATTCATTCCATGATTTAATAAAATTATCAACATTAGTTTTATTTGTGGATTATTGTCGTTTTCAATAAAATTGGCAATCTTATATGGACATTGATAATTTTGTAAATCAATTAAATCAGCTAACTGAGTCTACGTATTGTTATATAATTATAAAATAAACAAAACATAATAATGCTAAATCAAAATTTAATAATTAAATAATAAAATTAATAATTGTTTTTAGATGTTCTATAATTTAAATCAAGTTAAAAATAAAAATAAAAAATAAAATTTAAAATAAACGTCATTTTTATGAATTGACTAATAAATAACAGACGTTGTATCAGAATAAGAATTAGAGGTCATCAGGAGGAACTGCTATGCTATCAGGTTTCGGCCCCTAACTCCTCTACCCAACATAGCAGCGGGGCCAAATACATGCTAATGATGTATTTCCTCTGATAATAACTATCTAGTATCTTATTCTAATGCAAAGTATATTATTTATTATCCATCCATAAAAATTTGCCACTTAAGAGTTTAAATTTATTCTTTATATTATTGTGTTGATTTATATATTTTACTATTTTCTGCTTGATGTTATTTTTATAGTAACCTAGTTTAAAATATGTATCTATTAAATTATTTAAATGATTTTGAAGAAAGCCAATATCATTACATATTGTTGTAATTCTTAAAATTTCATTATTTAATGTATTATATTTTATATTATATGGTATGCATGAATGCTCATGCAAAAATATGTTTCTTGTAAATTTTAAATATGTCATCTTTACGATATAAATTAATAGTAGTTTTAGTTAATGTTAATATATAAAACTATAGGTATAGTTTTATTATCTAATTCAACCTTTATACCCTTTTTATCCATTATAGAACAGTGACTTGTAATAATTGTTTCTAAACTTAACTCACTGCGTTCATATGTTGGATTTACATTTAAATCATTAGAATTAACCTCTTTCATTAGTATATCATAATAAAGCTTTTTGCATATGAAGACAAAGTTATTACTAGCTTTATCAATAGTTGTTATTATATAGTTATCCTTTAATTTAGTAAGTTCTTTATACATATCTTTATTAATTTATAAAATCGGATCATAAACAATAAAATGCCGGTCGTGAGATTGTTATAATTGAGTTGTCCAATTTAGTTGATCTATTTATTTAATTGGCCATTGGGTTTTCCTGTTAAATGTTTGCAATTTTGCAAATAAAATGCGCAATTTTGCAAAAGGTAAACAAGGCAGTGGAGACGGAAAATGTTCATATGATTTAGATGCGATTTTTCACAAAGCGGGGTATATTTGAAAATAGTAAATCAGATAAATTTATTAAAGCTGCATGTTTTGGGCCATAAAGTACTTTAAAAATGGAAATATCATAAGAAATAATTATTATAACCTAGTATTTTTATACTTCCAATCAGAATAAAATTTATAAAATTTATTCTGCAATTTATACTTCCAATCTGTTAGAATAAAAATTATAGAGTCATCAAACTAAACAAGGAGTTTGTAACTAACAATTACAGTTTCTCATATTTAAATTAAAATCAATCTATGTTTACATGTCAAAAAATACAGTTGTTAATTTATTTTCTAGTTTACAGTTGCTTCAAATATAATTGTCGAACTTACCTTCGGATTAGATAAATATCGACTCATGTAGGAACTAGAGGGATTAGTTACATGATCACAGCTTGATCTCCTAGATCGGTGTTGTTTTGAAGTTGCCTACATTGATAACATTGAAATTATTTCACGAATTATAAATACTTAAATAGAAAATAGTTTTTTAAGTAATTAGCAAACTGTGGAATGGCCAGGATTTTTAAGTCTCAACTACTAAAAGTATGCAATGAAAGCAACATGATTTCTTTAGCAGATAGATTGATATTAATCGAAGATCGCCATTATTTTTCTTGATTGCTATAAGATAATAGGTAAAAGCATCAATAAGATAATAAGATAATAAGATAAAAGCATCAAGCAATCATGGATGTATACACTCTGTCACGATACGAATTTCTAAATCAGTAAGAGCTCGCACAAGGATACGGGATTTAGTGCCAAATTTTATAAGGACACTTGCTACAAGACCTTTTGCAAATGAGATTTGACACTATTGAAACTAATAACGTCTTGACACTATTGCTCTAACGTTTTGACAAATAAAGTTAGATGCTTCAATAATATGTTTCTCATTTTATGTTATAAATCGAAGTTAGAACTTAGTTCCGAATGCTGAATTAATGCTTAATTAATGCTTAACGAACTTTAATAATTTTTCATTCAAGTTAAACGACATCTCCATTTTAAATAGTTGATAATGATCCATTATTGATAAATAATTATTGGAGCTGAATCAAAATAATTATTGGATCTGTTTATAAAATTTATTGTTTAGAATGCGATATAATACATATGGGTCAAGAAGGCCAACCATTAGAGACTAGATTAAAACATCATAAATGCACACTCAAAAATTGCTAAGTAACGCTATTATAGACCATAGTTTAAATTTAGATCACAATATTGACTATAATACTGTTGTTTAGCAAAAGAAACCAATTGTTTAAATTTAAAAATTCTTGAGACTTATTACATTCATAAAAACTTCAATATTATTATGCCGAATAATAAACCTGACATAATTTTAAATATTTTGTAAAGATGTTGTAAACGATTCTTTTGTTTAACTTATCTTTTCTATTTTATTTTTATTCTTTATTTAATTTTTCTATTAATTTTAATTTTATATTTTTTAATAATAAATACTAAACCCATAATCTTCTTCCATTTCAAATATTGAAATAGAAGCAATAAAATGTTTCACATTAAAACCATAAAATGTTTCACAAAAAGCACATTTTATTGTAATCCAGATGATGATAGCAGGAGCTATCGAAATATAGAATTTTTATCAAATAAAGGATATTTTCTGCTTCTTCGTTCCTGTAATAACTATATATATATTTTCTATTTTTTTCAAATTATTTATTTTGAATGAAAATATTATGGTAATTATTTTTGTTTTGTTTCTAAACTATTTTGAATCATCCTTTTTATTGCGTTTTGTGTACCATCAAAAGTTGCCGAAATCGTGTCAAAAATTCAAACAACTTGAAAGCAGCTGTTTATCGCTAATAACAGCATCACCGGCTCAAAGCAAATGGTGGCGATCGTTTTGAACTTTTTTATATAAGCATGTACATTTTAAAAAGGTAATTTTCTGAAGATGCCAACAGAAATTAGCGAAATATCAAAAATAATTTCAAATTTTCTTTGATCCAGCTCCAATAATTATACATCCCCATTATTTATATTGCTAACAGACAATTGATGTTGTCGTCGGCAGTTGTTTCCGGCTTTCATTAGTATGACATAATCACTTTTCCAATCGGTGATGTGGTTTGGCGTTTTCGTTTGCTTTTATGTAGGAAATATACTATATCGTAAAGCTCATCAAATCGATTATCGGCCATATATTCAAACTGTGTCTAATGTCGTTAAGAATTAGCCTGTCTTTGACAAATATGGTCAGGTGCGCCGTTGCTGTATACTTGGTCCATCTCGAAACTCTTCATCTCTATAGGCGTCCACGAAACAAATACTTACATTCTGTAAACTATTTTGTTGATACTACCGACAATTTTATGCTACAGCAGAGCATTTGCGTGAGTGGCAGACTCTGAATGGCTTAGCCACATGATTCCTTGTAGGTGTTTACCAGCAGAAATGTGATCCCATTTCAATAAAGAAAATCTTAATATGAGGACGTTGTAAAAGTTTGGATTTTTTATAAATGTATAACTAATTTCAGATAAATACTATAGTACGTTTAAGTCACATTCTTTCGCTAGCATCCTTTCTAGACGAATTAATAAAACGTTTGTAATAAGCATTTGTTTGATTTCTGTTTCGGACCTTTTTTTAATGTTCTTTATATTACATAGTAAGAAACTATGAAATTGATCTCATAAATGATCAATTACGATCAATTAGAATAAAGATCAACTACTGATTAAAACATTAATCAATTTATTATAATATAATTAATTGATTAATGTTAATCAAATAATAATTAATATAATAAT
>WNNJ02003289.1:0-19421 GCA_012934845.2 Pomphorhynchus laevis | reverse complement strand
TAATTAATTATTATTAAATAATTATTATTTAATAATTTAAATAATTATTTTATTAAATAAAATAAAAAATTAAATAATTTCATTCAAATAAGCAATTATTGCTTAATATTTTCAGGTTTAGAGAACATTATGATTTAAAATATAATTGCAAAAACCCAAATTGTTCAAACTTGTATAAACGGTTTTTTATTTGAATTTAAATATTTTAGCAAAATAGTAATTTCATTTTAAATTTGCGACAAATTTTCATATTATAACATCTGTTTATTTTAACATTTTTTAATTCTACATAGTAAAAAGATCATATACATATATTTATAGTTTAATTAAACATTTTCCTCTTAAGGGGGAAGGGAGAAAAATCTCTTTTCCGAACGTTTCTGGTTTTACCTAAATTGCCCTGTTATTACGAGCAACATTATTTTTTAACTTTTAATCTTAGCTAAGCATATTGGTAATTTTCAGATAGATTAATTTATTTTTCCGTCTTAGTGTAAAGCCATCCGACTTTGATTTCCTAAAACATGTCGGAAAAGGAAGTTACGGAAAGGTACGAATTCTATTTTCGATTATATCAAATAAATTTTAATAGATCCTTAAACGTTTTGAATTAGCTTCTGTGGTTTTTTAATTAAAATTCAAATTTAGTAATCCTAGCAATAATTAAATAATTTAATTACAAATATCATCGTATTGTTTTAGGTTAAAAATGCCATTGTTTTAATATTCTTTTTAAACTTTAAGGCTTGTAAAGTTTCGATAAAACGTTTAGGAAAATAGTAATATGCATATTTGCTACCAAACCTAATTTATTGTCGTATAGGATATGAGATATTAATTTTCATAGACCCAATGTAATGATTGAACGAGTTGTATTTTTGATATTGTATTTTACATTTCACTCTAATATCAAAACTAATATAAAAAAAACAAAATAAATTGTCCTCAATTTTAATTAGCGACGTAGCGCAACAGAATATAATTTTGTTCAGATGTGCAACATCATTATTCATAAGAAATCTTTATGTTGTCACGATACAATACTGGGATATAAAATATCATGACGGTTCATTACTATTATTAAAATATACTATTTATCCATACATTATTAAAATTCATATATTTTTATTATATTCTATGTAAAATAGAAAATAGAGATAGTAATCGAAAAAAACTTGTCCTGATTTTAAAAATTTACCAACATTTGTTTTAAATTAAAGCTATATTTTTTAAGAAGCTGATTATTTTATTTCATATTTAATTGTGTTAAAAATCAATATTCCGTTGGATAATCTTTGATCTACTGATAGGTTTATTTGGCTCGTCATAAGTCTGAGGATAAGATATATGCCGTTAAAGTTCTTGACAAATCTCATATTAAGCGAAAAAATGAGATCAAACACGTAATGGCAGAACGAAACGTGATGGTTAGAGTAATAGACCACCCGTTTTTGGTGAAAATGCATTACTCATTTCAAACAATCGATAAACTCTACTTTGTGGTAGATTTTATCAATGGTGGAGAGGTAAGTATCATTGCTTATTGTAGTTAATACCAACTCGCTGGTTAACCTGTTGGATATTTGTAGTATAAGATTTATCCATATAAGATTTTCTATTTTGTTGTTTCAGCTGTTCTATCATCTCCAAATCGAGCAAGTATTTTCTGAGACAAGAGCTAGATTCTATTCTGCAGAGATCATCAGTGCTATTGGATGCTTGCATTCCCATGGTGTAATTTATCGGTATTTTAACACAAATGTTTATTCTTTATCAATAAATTAATGAATTATTCTTTACAAATGAAACCGATATAATCTATATATACAGATTTGATATAATCTGTATATATAATCTATATATACAGATTATGTATAATTCATATGTATACATATATGCAGATACTTTTACGTTATCATACCGGATTATAATATGGAATTATAAGGAGTTATTATAACGGTTAACATTTTTATAACGTCGAAATTATAATATTCAAAATCCTAATAGCATAGCAAGCAGTTCCTCCGGATGACCTTCAATCTTAAGTCTAATACATGGTATACTATTAATCGCTTAATAAAAATACTGGTTTATAAAATATCTGAACTTACAAAATATTCAAATTGCAGGAAATCTTAGTATTATGTTATTTACTTTTGTAAATTTATTATATTACAACAAAATACTCAAACTCAGGTAACTTATCTGATTGCTTTAATTACATATGCGGGAATGTGGCGATGTTGACAAGCATCGCCGCATTGTAAAGATAAATTGTCCGGGATTTCATAATCACATCTTAGAATTAATGTTGAAATGGCATGTTTATTACATTTGCTACATTGACTACAACACGGTGTCATTTTTATGACACCGTGATTTGACCGAATCAGAACATCACTACTATTTAGAAATCGAACTAATTAACGAATTTTGCGTTTTTGTGAAATTAGATCACTCTATCTATTACTTGTTAACTCGTTCACAATTTATGTTTAAACCCATTAAATCAACAAATTTAAGCACGCAAAACTCAGTCAAGTGGAATAATAATAAAGATTTTGCTAAATAAAAATACAACCAATAAAAAAGTTTTAAAATAAAAACAGCAGTAAAAGAAATGATAACAAGGTCAGACGCGTTATTTCAATCTTCTTATGTCTTCACGGCCTCAGGTCTAGTGGAATCTGATCCCTCTAGCCAATTTAACACGCCGCTCTCAGACTGAACCACCCGAGGTTTTTCACCCCTCCCCCCTAAGAATCCAATCGAGGCGGACTATGCTCGATAATCGCGAGATGAGGAGCTTCAGAAATCTTAGTCCTTGCTCAGGGGAACGTCCTCTCGAAAAGAAGACTAATTCCGAGATAGCCCAAGTACCCCAGAGGCGCACTTGGGTTTTCCCATTCAACGACAGATGCTGAGCCCGTTTCAGGACCCACCTAGCTTTCTTCAGGATCCGTTTAAGTCTATCCAGGTCAGCTTTCGCTGACCAGCTTACCGTAACGGCGAACCCCAGATATTTTAATCGACTTGTGAAGGATGGGAGTGATTGATTTGCAAAATGGAGGATAGAAACGGTTGAGGTCCGAGACTAAATCTTTGCACTTGCGTCCAGAGAACATGGCTGTGGCATCATCAGCGAATACAACTAGATGTTGATCACGTTTAAATATCTTATATAGTTTAACGGAGACAACAAGCGCCTTTTGACAAACCCATGAAAACTTGGTGGGATTAAATTACGCCTAATTAAACGATCGCGTATTCTAACCGCAAGCGCTTTTTGTAGATGGAGATGGAGTTCAGGTCTTTAGGAGATAAGACCGAATTACGTTTAGGTAAAAAAAATTCTGCGACTAATATTAATGCCGGCTACATCGGATGGTGAGGCTAAAGCATTGTGACGGCCACTTTTCTTCTTTGATCAGCTCTCAAAAGCTGACAGACCTGAGAAGATGGTGGAGCGACAGATTTCGAGGTGCCGGAAGTAGACCCCAAGAGTTAACGATATCTGTAACAGATAAGTCCCTGCTCTTGAAGCCACCCGAATATGGGATTGGTTGCGGAGATTTAGTGGATCTATATTTATGTAGGGATAGTGACTATTCCAAAACTCCGTCAAGGCCAATGATCCTAATCTAACCCACATCCCTATCCTTCCAGCAGACAAACTTCTCTTTTTTGAATATCTTCCATAAGGAAGACTGAGAATGTTTAAGGTGAGCAAGGCTCGCCCTATCCCTTCTCAGATGGAACTTATATATAGAGCTCCAGTATTCATTCGAGAGGGCCGTTCTGGCCGAAACATAGATATTGGGAAGGTCAAGCGTTTTAGCCAGGACCTTGAGTTTTGTTTTAGTGGGATTTTAAATACTACCTTTACAGGTATTCGAAAGCAACGCGGTAGCTTGCGATGAGAGGTAGGAATTAAATTCGGTCAACTCTCATTGCCAATCCTGGGGAAGAGTTGGATATCTGTCTGAAAGAAAGCCACTCTGATGGGATCGAAGTAAAACCTCCTCAGTAACGTATCTTCCTCTATTCGCCAACGAATTAGGTCATGAGAGGTGGTCTGTTGTTGGCGCGACTGCTCAGTACAGATGGGTTTCAACAACCACATCTTATGAAGCAGTAATATGTCGAGGAGAGAATTAGTTGTTGAGCAATGAAAGGTGGGGGACGGTGGTTTGTGAATAAGATAGTCGTTCCTGGCTCTGCGGAGTGTTGCATTAATCCAACGACAAGTTCTGTCTGTGAAATCACCAAGTAACATGTCATAGTCACTATCCAAAATACGATCCAGAAGGTTACGGTTCTGTGAATCTCCTTTGATGGACGTAGATATTGGCTATACTGATGCGTTAAACGTTTTTACTACAATGATATAGCTAAACAAGACAGGGCTGGACAAGAGTAGTTTTAGAGGAGGGAATATCTTAAGGTGCATTTAACTAGGGTTAAAAGACCTTGGGAAGAGGAGGAGTGAGGTGGGGTTATGTACGGAGTATAGTGGATGTAGATGTGATTAGGGATAAATCGAGTAATGTCCTGGGGGAGCCGGATAGACGGCGTCTTCTAAATGACTATAACATCTGCATCTCTACCAGATAAAAAGCTAAGGGCAGAAGAACCTCCCGAATTCCACTGAAGGATATTAAGTGAAAATGGCTCTTGATTGCTTAGCATTGTATTGATTTAGCTGTAGTGAGATACCTTCTCTTAGTTCGAACCAGGGGTAAGGTTTCTCGTCACACACCCCAGCCTGACTAGGGTGAGGCACTTGCTCACTTTGGCATATCATCATCTATCATAGTTGATCCGGGATTGGCCACAGTCCAGTTGTTTCAGTCTCTTCTAGCTAGTTTTAAAGCTGCGACTGTTTAAAATGTGTCAATCTTTTTGTTTGAGGGTTTCCTCTTGTTATTAGTCTTTGTTGCGGTAGATAGGTTTAAGTTTTATAAGAGATTGCTCAATGATTCACTAATCATACCTTCAACTTGAGGCAGTGCTGTTTTGATTCTTCAGTCAATGTAGTATGTGATATCTTTGTCGTTGTACTTGGTGTCAGAATTAGTTTCAATTATCGTCTGTTTGGAATCTTGAGCAAAAGTTAAGTCGTTGCCGGTATTTACCTTGTGCCTCGATTTGTATTCTTTGAATGTTCTGCATTTGCGGAACCACGATGGGTGGCCCCACTACAGTTGGAGCAATTTGCTTTGAGCAGACAATTTTCGTGATTGTCAGTGGACCCGCATATTCCATAAGTTTGTGGGCTCACACATTTGCCTGCTCAGTGCCCTCCCCCATTGATGGCAGGTGTTGCAGTGGAGGTAAGGAAATGACTCGAACTCCAGTAATGTAAAAGTCAAATTTTGTCCCAAAAATTGGTTAAACTTGGAATGCGAAAGCCGCGACGCTTCATCCAAGGATGCATGAACGAAGGCTATAGGAATAGGATTGCCTTTTTTTTATCACTTATAAAGCGTATTTTTGATATGTTAACAGTTTTTCAAGTGAGATTATGTCATCACTTGAGAGAAACGTAGGTATATTGTTTATCTTCAACGATGTCTGAATAGGTTTGAAGTCAATTGTACCTTTGTTGAGGTAATTATTTTGAAAATAAGAAACGTATGCCTTTGCCAGGTCGTCTATATAAAACGAGATTACGTTCTCCTAATATTTGGTAGAATTAAATATAATTCTATTTTCGAATTGAAGTGAGAAATTCCGTAAGAAAACGTTACGTAAGTTCTTTCTTTCAATCAGAATCAGTAGTTTAATGATGACCAAGTTTGTAGTTTTAGGAATAGGAGAGCTTCCCTTCGTTTTTGTTCAATAAAAGAAACTCCACTTACCTTATTCATCTCTTGCTCGGATATATTCTCAGTTCTTCCTGGAGAAGCAGAGAAATTATTTGTGTTTGTAACGATTTTGCTGGAAATGGTAAAATACTTTAAACGCTCCGACTTACACTGATTCATGGAACGTATAAGTGGAATAGTATTCACACGCATTGATAACAAACAAATTACTGTTTTGAAAACTAAAAATCTATTTTAAAGTGCCATTTTTATTAGATTAAGCAAATTACGGTTTTATTTGATTGTCGTATTTTTAGTTGCAACAACTTTTATACAGATTTAATTTTTGTCGAATATGTTATATATTTCATTGCATTTTTCAAATTTTTAAGTTTTTTTTGTCAGATTATCGTCTGAAGTTTATACGATGTGTGTAATTGCTTATGTAATGGATTGTAAAATTTAATTGCCAACAATTTAATTGTCGACGTGATATTTTTATTATGTTAAAATTATATTCGTGTGCTATCTAATCCTACGTTTAGCCATCATAAATTATTGATACGAGAAAAATGTGGATAATTTATTGTGTAAATTATTTTAATTTATTATAATTTATTATTCCTTTTCTCGTGTGGGTAAATTATTATACCCTGACATAATATTTTTATATTGTTTTTGTCATTATTATACCTTCAATTCAAATATATGTATACCCTCTATTAATATCAATTACATCAAAAAACTTTTGATTACATATCATGTTCTATCTAATTGATGTCTTAAGAGTAATTGATATAAGTGGTAATTCTTAAAATTTGAATGTACAAGCTAAATCGTTAAAAACATATGACCGATCACGGTCGCTTAATATTTACTTAGATCAAATTTGTAGATATTGTTTACAATATGAATGTAACGCTACTATTTGTATTTATATTTTTGTGTTTAGGGATTTAAAGCCTGAAAATATATTACTAGATTCAGAGGTAAGCTTTTTCTACGATCCATAAGACTATGATTTATTGATTACAATACTTAACAAAAACGGTATTTCGGTCTCCACAATTATATATATTCAGGTAAATGTTGTAACCAGATATAAAGCAATGTATATTTTGCAAACATTTCGGTCCCTTACTGGGTACTTTGTCGGTGATATACTACAATCTACGACCAGTACTGACGAAGGACCCAGTAATGAACTGAAACGTCTGCAAAATAAAAATATACATTGCTTTATATCTGGTTACAACATTTACCTGAAATATTTGTTGAGTCTTAAAATGACCCCAGCGCGTTTCAGCTACAATTATATATACGATTAAAAATAGTACAACAGTAACCAGACTATATATACAGAAATTTTATTAAGAAGACGTTTCGCCCTTAGGCTTTTTTCAATCTAAAACAATAGTTCATCGGTCGTCTACGCATATAAATAAGAAGTAAAAAAGGATTACGTTAGATTCTTCTATTCATAATATGTGTTTGTATTTAATCTGAAGGGTTCATCTGCTACATATCTCCTAATAATTTTTGCTCAAGGTTTTCCCTTGTTTATATTTTTTCACATCAGCAATTGCTACGCAGTAATTCATACACTCCGCACCATGTTCAAGAGCATGCATTACCGCTCCATCTGTTTTTCGTTTTGTTTTAATGTGAGACCTTCTAACATTAAGTCGGTGTGCTAATAACATCGAAGTCTGCCCTACATATTGCTTACCACAATGCTTGCATGTCGCTATATATATCGATTGAAATCGGGACTGGCGATTCTTTGAAGGTTGCTTATTTATCTATTGAATCGATGCTAGGTCACACTGGGTGACTTTCACATTGAAAAACAGCTACATAATTCTCTCTTCATGACTTCCAATTTCATACGCCTTGACTATTAACGGTACCATTGTCACAGCCGTTTTTTGTTTCTTTTCGCTTTCTACCACATATTGGTAGTTCCAGATTCATCAGAAAGCTGACTACCAACTTTTTTTGCTTTCCGAAATTTGACTCCTTCAAGATTCGAGCAGTAGCTCTCCCTACTTGGCTTGCCCTTTTGACTGCCATGCTACAAATCCAGGATTACCAGATTAAACCGAATATTACAAAGACAAACCGAAGAGTACAAATACAATAGTTATTTTAATTGCTTTTCAAGCTTCCGACCACTGTTTGGTTTTCTTCAGGAATATAATCTACAAAGTATCAAGGAAAATTACATCAGAAATACAACTATCAGTAACAAAATCTTGCTAAAATATTAAGCTATTTCTTTTCTAAATCTAGAGCGCCTCCTAATTCCGTATTTAATGACACATATGTCATTAACTCCTCTTTCCAATATAGTTCCTTTTGCTTTCTTTTAGCAGTATTTTGTATGTTACATTAAGTAACCGTTAGCGCTAATGAATGTGATGGATGATTAATTATGTGCTATGCAGCTGCATCTGCAGTAGCACATATTGCTACTGCAGATGCACATTTTGCAGTACCGACCTTCTGTTCACCACATGTAGTACATGTACAAAGATATACATCCCGTTTGGTTTTGTATGTATTGATGCCTTTTACGTTATACTTCAAATTTGTCTTAGTACTAGTGAATGTTTTTGTTTGTTGTAGTATTGCACATAATTTGCATCTTTTATCTTTACAACTTCCACTTTGTCCAGTACCTGTATTTTTTGTTCCAGTTATTAAAAGATAATTTCTCAATGATGGTCTAGCTTAAGATACTAAAGTTTGTTCTAAATTGTTACGACAAGCATAATTTGAAGTTAAAGATATTTCTTTTGGAAGGTTTTAATGCCGGATGCTATGTAATCACCATCCTGTTCGGTTTTGCGCTTGATAAATTTTTCTGTGAGTGGAGCAGTTCGTGTCGCGATTTTGCAGTTGTTCCCTAAATTGTCGTTTAATTTGTTTGCTTCAATATCCTCTTTCTTTTAATTCTAATTTTAGCATGCGCCGTTACTTATCAAAAATATTTGCGCTGGAGCAAATCGTTTTATTACGTATTGCTTCATTTTTAATCATCAGGTCCTTAATTTTAGGTGAATGTGCACTGCTTGCATGTAATAAACTTCGCAATCCCTCAATCTTTTTATGTGTTATGGTTTTGATTTTATCACCTGTTCTCATTATGGTCACATCCAAAATGTTAATTTTGTTATTCACGTCTTTCGTAAATGTAAATGTTAATTCAGATTTCGCATTCAGTTCACCGACGAAATCAATGAATTCTTCATGACTATGTTCCAATATAACGAAGATGTCGTCCACATAACGTAACCACATTACAGGGCCAACCTCCCTGTTTAACATAATCTCATTCTCTAGATTTGCGACATATAAGCTTATAAAATTTGGCCCAACAGGATTGCCCATTGCTGTACCTATTATCTATCGATACATTTGTCCGTTGAACAAGAATGTGTTACTATCTAATATCATTTGCAGTTGATCACATATAGTAGTGATATCAGTGTTGGCTATTTCATTCTTTGTCGAAAATTGATGAATCGCTGCAATTCCATTCTTTATCATAATCGATGTAAATAGTGATTGTATATCTAATGTGTAGAATGTAAAGTTCTTATCATGGTTGCGTGTAGCGAGATACAATTCAAATTCGCGAAGAGGGTCATCCGTAATTGCTAGATACGATTTGTTTTATAAATAAGGCATACATATGAGTGCAAGTATATTGCTAGCTTTTTACATGCGATGCCGCAATTTCGAATTATCGGACGGCCAGGGCAAGGTTGCAGATTTTATTAATTTTAGGAAGTAGATATAGTACACCTGGTTTCGGGTTTTTGACCAATATGCTCTTATAGTTTTCTCAGTAAAACCAAGATTTAATTCTTGGTTCTACATTTCCAGTAATAATATGTTTTGCTTCTATGATTTCCTTATATGAAGTGAAAATCAATTGCTTGCAACCTTCCTTTATATATTCATTAGAATTCTACACTACAATTTTATCTCCTTTGTCCACAGGTAGTACAATAATATTTTTGTTGTTTTTAATTCCTTGAGTGCACAAAATGCCTTTTTACTGATATTATGAGTAACATTTTTTTTTGATTCCATGGTTGCGTATTTCTTGATAATGATTTTTGCTCTAACTTGGTCAATGTCTCGACACTCAGTCATTGATGAATCCGGAGATTTAACAATCAAACGTCTGAGTGATTCAAGTAATTGTAGCCTCGAAAATTGTGCTTAACTGGGTACAAATTACAAACCAAATGTTAAAATATTTATTAGTTCCGATGTATATTTGGTTTTCGAAATATGACAATATTATCAGTAGTAGGCGCTCGATACTATTGCCATCTATTTTTGTTGACAAATCTACGACAGCTTTTATGTGTGATAATATATGTTTGATTGGATCAACATTGCGCTTAAGTATTTTAGAGAGCTTTCGCTATTTAGTTCGCAGTTGATAACTATTCGATTTCATCTATGCTGCCAGGTAGAGTTTGTGACGAATCATTATAAAAATCTGAAACAGCTTTACACATTTTCCGTTCATTACGGAGTTCGATTACACGCAGAGCAGACTTCGTTATCACACCTAGACGATCAGATGGTAGCCGAGAGCACTCATCAGTAGGGTGCACTACCATGAGTCGTTTCGGCTGTATTGTGATATATTTAAGAGGCATCTCTGAGAAATTGCTTACTTGGTATCGTGGTCATAGCCTCTTTAAAATGGTTTACACTGCTCCGGGAGCCTACAAACTTCAGTTTTATAATCGTAGATGTTGCCAAAGAACAGAGTTCGATTACATTCAGAGCAGACTTCTTTATCACTCCTAGACGAGCTGATGATATCCGACAGCACTCATCAGTTGGGTGAACTACTATTAGTCGTTTCGGCTGCCTTGTGATATTTTTAAAAGGCATCTTCGTGAATTTGCTTACTTATTAGCAAGGGCATAGCCTCTTTAAACAAACCATGTGCTTTGTTGATCATCCTAATTTTCTCCGGCAGGAGATTTAATTGTTTTCTCAAAAAATATATATTTACTCAACTGCTTAAATCACTTTTTGTTACATTCGCTTTACTGTTTGTTTGTAAATCTAATTTAATTTAAGCATGTTCATCTCAGATTTTTAAACCTGGTTCCAATAAAAGCTTTTATTAGCTTTAAAGATTTGCATGGATTGTTATTTATAATTTATAATACACGACTCTGACAGTTGATTCTATTTACTTACTTCCCAGGGCCATATTAAATTAACAGATTTTGGTCTATGTAAGGAAGGAATGATGAGCTCTACTGAACGAACAAACACATTTTGTGGTACACCAGAGGTACGTTAATTAAACTTATTCAACATCTTACTGTACTTTATTAATATATGATTGTATATATGTAGTATATATATGATTGGTATATATACGATTGAATATTAGTATATATGTGATTGAATATTAAAATATTTATTTGTTATAGATATGTATCATTTAGATACAAATGGTTTGTAGTTATATTATTTATTCTCAAATGTTCTCTTCTACTAAGGTTGGCATAGGCAACAACACAGTAATTTTTAATCGATCAAACTGTAAATAACTAATCGCTATGCAAGATAGTATTACTTTGTTCATGGACGTACTGTTTAAAGTGATTTAGCCTAATAATAGTGTAATAAACGCCTTTTAAAAAACTTATAAATTGATCGTTGACTCATTGATTAATGAGAGGGACTGAAGTTTAATTAGTTATGTAAAAGTCAAATTTTTAATAATTGACTTTCATAATTAAGAGAAAATGATGATAGGACATCATCAGGTTCGACCCCCTATTCCTCTACCCAACATAGCAGAGGGGTCAAATACGCGCTAATGACGTATTTCCTCTGATGAATTTTGATTACCTAGTAAAAGTTTATTCTCATACAGATAATATAATTTACAAATAATTCCATGTTTTTATTAAGTGTGTAAATTTATTTTTAATAATATTTCGTTGATTTATATATTTTACTATTTTCTGTTCAATTTTGTTTTTATAAAACCAAGGTTTAAAATGCATATCAATAAAAAATTTTAAATGATTTTTAAGAAAGCCAATATTATTACATATTGTTGCAATTCTTAAAATTTCATTATTTAATGTATTATATTTTATATTATATGGTATGCATGAATGCTCATGCAAAAATATGTTTTTTGTAAATTTAAATATGTCATCTTTACGATATAAATTAATAATAATTTTAATTTATTATGTAAATCGTAATAAATTAATTTAATAAATTATTACTTTTTTGAATTTATCACTCATTTTTGTTTCTCATTTACTTTCTAATTACTCTACAGTTGTTTTATTTTGTATTTTATTGAACTCCATTTTTTAAAATCCAACTTTTACAATTTTATTTTTATTCTAGGTAATTTTTATTCATTCATTTTTAATTTGATTTTTTTAAAGAAAAGGGTTTGAAGCCAAACGCTGAAAGAGTTTGAAAATGTTTTTTCTTTTGGTGATAAAACCACATGGTTTCTTGAAAATTAAACAAATTATCAGTCTTTAGTTGTTTTGTGAGTTTCTTTAAATGTTTATGAGTCAACAATCATATTTCCCCATTAGCTTGCAAACACTTTACAATTACGGTTGTCATAATGCAATACGAAGTATTTTATATTAACAATTAATGTAACGAAACAATTAAATCGTCTATATAATCGTTTTAAACCGTTCTTTAATCTGCATTTGATTTGTAGTATTTGGCCCCTGAAATCATACGAAAGAAGCCATACACACGAGCAGTTGATTGGTGGTGTAGTGGTGCCGTTTTGTATGAAATGTTAATCGGCATGGTAATATATATATAGTATTTTGTTTTGTAATTTTGTATAAAGGAATCTCTATATATCTATCTAATTTTCAAATGCTGAACACGCTATTTATTCTTTTTTTGTGAAGGGATAAATAAGCTTCTGTTTTGTTTAATAATACATTATTTTATTAAATGCATTTACTTGAAATGTTTGCGTGTGCTGAAATATTCAATCTTGAATGTTTGATTTATCTTATTTTCAGGCAAATAGTGGTTTTTCTTTGACAAATCAGCATTGTTCAAGTATTTGAGAAATGCATAGTGCATATACAAGCTTCAAAACGCATTGGTCATTAATAATTGATTTAAACAATTAATGCAACAAAACAATTATCATTTTCTGTTTCAACAATCCTTTTCTATTTTGTGTCGTTACAATTGATCAATCGATTACAACCATCTTACGTTTTTGTTTTTACTGAACAAATGGCATTAAGCGTTCTAATTGAATTGCAGTTCTAACACGCATCAGTTCTAATGGAACAGATGCGTGTTCGTATTATTTATCTGTTCACTTAAACCATTCCATAATATATCAAACAAAGCACACCAATTTGTTTACGAGAAAACTTTTAATGGCTGCCTCATATATTTGAAATTTTAATTGATTACATATATTTGAAATGGCTGGCTTACAATACTAGTAGAATTTGCTGTATCAAATATCAATTTGATTCCTATATAAATGTTGTTTTTTTTCTTACATTTATTGATTATAAAAAGCTAAAATAATTATATTTAATAATAACTTCATATTTATTTTTATATTATAACGTTTTGTAATGTATTATGATATTACTAAATTTTATAATATGCAATTACTATGGTGATTATATTGTATATTATATTTAATAATTGTAATTTTAATAACCCCTGATTACGAATCGAAATGTGAATTCGTAAATTTAAGATGAATCGTACTTTTGACCACTATGGTGTTCATGTGAATTCTAATTTACAATATGCAGCAATTTGAACTCTAAATTACGATGAACAATGTTCTTACATTAATACTAAATTATATTATATTTAATATAGCACATGGATAATATAATATATATATAGTATTATTATATATTAATATAGTCCTGTTCAAAATACGAGAACGGATAACGGATATAGAGCGCACTGTTTTTACCCCTGTCATTTTCACATCATCAGGTGGAATAGGTTCCACCACTCTGGCCAAACTGAAATCCGGTTAGGCCTAGCTCCTTACGTCGATTGCATAGTAAAGCTAAAAAGAAAATTCGCATTTGCATTATGCAAGGCAGCCTTGAATTGTATAAGAGGCATATAATCGACGTGCCAGGAGGCTGCTGTTAAAAAAGTTACATTCGTTGACAGTTAAAATCAACTAACGATTATTATGAATGTAAATCAGATATTTCTGCAAATATTTTGCTCAACTAAAACGTCTCTAAAATATCGCTCCTATTTTTTTTATCTAGACAATAAAGATATCGTTAAATAATTAGTTTTTATCTAATAAATGGCCGTTCAAAGAGCGTTAAAAGCACTATGTTGTCCATGTTTGTGAATTAACCACCCAAGCCCGACCTTTTGCAGTCCTTCTTTTACCAACCACACTGAGCTTCAATATGCAAATTATGGTTTCGTTGACAATAAATTTATTATGGAAATTCCTCCGTTACAATTAATTAATTCTTATTTTACTTTAGCGTTTTACCCGTATCGGAGCGAGATCCGCTGCTTTTGAATACATTCTTCATTTGGTTCTATCCAGGGCGTATTTGGCTACCAGACTGACACTAATCAGGTCATGACGTATATCGTCCATCCATCGCAGCTTTGGTATTCATATCGGAAGAAACTTCGCCTTTCACGAAGTTTCTCTACTATTGACACCAAGCCAAATTGGTTCCTAATTTCTTCGGTCCGGGCACGATCTTTTAGATCGTGCCCGGACCGATCAAAAAAAGCCGTCTATATTAAAATTATTAAGGAAAAGTTGTGCCAATTGTCATTTATGGTAAGGTCTTGTTTTGAGGGTGTTTACACACATTGCATATTACAGATATAAAAGTTGTAATTTTACATAAAAAAGTTTTAAGAGATAAAATACACAATTGAAAAGGACTGCTGAGTACAGTCGAAATATCTTACAATAAATAAAGTCTTTTGTATTCTCGGGGATGGTTCGCAATAAAAAATATAGATAAATTTATAAGTCCAATGCAAAAAATAATGTTTTATTATTCGTTAAGCCGCCATTTTACAACAAAAACTACCGAATTATGCACCATGACATTATTCATAAAGATCTAGAATTCCGATTACACGTGTCTGATATTGCTAGAGATCTGCTTAGAAGGGTAAGAACTTTATATGTACTCGCTCTTTAAATAAGTTTAACTAAATTCATGTGATGAAGTTTTAATCTAATAAATAAACTTTAAGCGAAAAAACTAAATGACTAAGTCATTATAAATTTCTTTAGTTTGATATGTTGTAATTCAAATGTAAATATTAATGCATTTTGCAATACGTCATTACTTTGGAAATGTTGAATTTCGCAAGAGAGTATGATCTTCGTATATTATGTTTGCCAAAATTACTACGCTATCAGCAAATATCATATCAATAGTAACAGAAGTACATGGACTACGGATCAAATATATAATTTATTATTTGTCTATTTTAAAACGAATTGTATTACTTAAAACAAGAAGGTTTCATTGGATGATCATGTACATAAATGATATATAATAGATGAAATATTTTCGACGTTTTCACTACTGATAGGGGTTGGTCGGAAATTGTATATCACCAGTTAATATATTTGGAAATTATTAAATAAAGTTAAACAAGACAGTATACAAGACAATATCTTTGACCACAATTGATATAACTTTTTTTGCATGTATGCCTTCCAAATGTAATCTAGATTACACGGTTGTGATGTCTATGCAGTAATATTGGCTCGTACGTAAAGAATATTATTGTCACTGATGAGCAAAACTTATTATAGCCGAACTATTTTCGCTTAGAAAGCTTCTATCGTTTAAGACAACATAATTCTTAAAATTTATAAAAATTTATAAAATGCAAGTGTAGATTAAAAATATGCTACACTAACATTTATATTTTTTATTTTCTACACTTACATTATTTTGACATTTGTAAAAATAATTTTGAATTGTAAAAACATATATTATCATTTCAAATGCGATTTCAGAAAACAGCACTTTTGAAAAATAAAACTTCACTTTATCATTTGTTTTTGTTTCATTTACCCTTAAAATAATAAATTGATTAATTACTTAATAATAAACAATTTTATATTTATATTCGATTATTAATCCAAAGAACAATTTTACTTGATAGTGACTAAACTGTTTTATACAAGGCATTGAATAATTGCATCATCCATTAGTCTAATTAATTTTTAAGCTAAATTCATGTTTTATTGTTGATAGCTGTTAGAAAAAAACCCAGACTCTAGACTTGGAGCCGGAGAGAAAGATGTAAACGAGGTGAAATCCCACACATTTTTTCACTCCATTAATTGGAGTCTACTTGAAGCAAAGAAGATCAAGCCTCCACTAATTTACAAAACTGTAAGTTTAATTAAACTGATCATGTTTAACAAAGTATTGTGACATTATTTATTGAATTAAATCAATACTTGTATTTTATAGTATTGTATTTTAATCAATTTGTTCCCAAAATCGAAATATTAAGGAAGTCATCAGCTATTTATGCAAAATAACTAATGATTTTACACTTTTTAACTTTTAGGAATCTTAATTTTCTTCAGCTATTGTAACTAATAGATTGAAGATATTTAAGTCATCAATTTCCTCGAATTAAGCAAATGCTAATTTATAGAGACAAAGGAATATCAAAGACCAAAGGATTATTAAATATTTCAATTGCAACTGCCATGATCATAAGGAATTTTTTTACAGTTTTGAACATGAAAGTAATCTAAAAAAGTATTTATATGATGTGCCTCGCTAAATTGATAAAAGAAAAATACACAACAAAAGAAAGCGATCAAACAGTAAAATATCACAAAATAAAGCGAAGCAAAACATTAACATTATCAACCATAAGAACAAAAACAAAATAAAATAGTAAAACACAAAACTATAGTAATTAGATAATAAAATTGACCATAAAAATTAACAATAAAATGGTTTAACACAAAATCTAGAATGCAAACGGAATAAAGCACAGAAAAATAAAGATCTCGGATATTACTATGCATAGTCAAAAACGAAAAGACTAATTATACTTTAACTTAAGATTATAGTCCGGTTTATTATTAGCCATAAAGTTAAACTCACAAGCAGAAAGGCTTCTTCTATTATACGTGCTAAATAATTGTATTCGTAAGGCAACACAGTAGCGTTATGAAAATCAACTGTATGATTAAGTATAATCAAACTATAGAATTAAATATCCGCTTATCTCTCAGCTTCTTGTTGTTAAAATGCAAAAGTTAATCAGATCAACGGCTGAGTTAGTTATTATATTTTGTCAAAGCTTTCGCCGCGTTACGGCTTCGTCAGTTGATCATTGTAAGTAGTTATTTATCAAGAATGTTAAAACTGTTAAGACATTCTTGTCTTAACAGACGATAATTTGTGATGCAAATTATCATGCTTCGTTTTTAACAAAAGTGTAGTAATTGATCAGTTTAATATATATATATATATATATATATATATATATATATATATATATATATATATATATATATATATATATATATATAGATTATTTCGTATGAGATCATGAAGATCGATTGGAATCGGGACTGGTGATCCTTTGATGGATTCTTATTTATGTAACGAATAGTTGCTAGGTCACACGAGGTGACTTTCGCATTGAAAACCAGCTACAGAATCCTTCCTTCATGATATACAATTCCATACACCCTGACTACTAACGGCACCATTGCCACAACCGTTTTCGTTTCGCCCGCTTTTTGCCACATGTTGGTAGCCCCGGGCTCGTCAGAAGGCTGACTACCAACTCTTCGCCTTTTGAAATTTGACTTATCCGAGATTCGAGCTGTCGCTCTCCGTACTTGGCTTGCGCTCTTGACTGCTAGGCTACGAATCCAGGATTACCAGATTTCACACAGTATATGAAACCTTCTATCATGATATCCAGAAACTGCATTGTCCGAGATGCTTCTCTGGCATGCTTATTATAGATTTTATCGTATGAGATCATGAAGATCGATTGGAATCGGGACTGGTGATCCTTTGATGGATTCTTATTTATGTAACGAATAGTTGCTAGGTTACACGAGGTGACTTTCGCATTGAAAACCAGCTACAGAATCCTTCCTTCATGATATCCAATTCCATACACCCTGACTACTAACGGCGCCATTGCCACAACCGTTTTCGTTTCGCCCGCTTTTTGCCACATGTTGGTAGCCCCGGGCTCGTCAGAAGGCTGACTACCAACTCTTCGCCTTTTGAAATTTGACTTATCCGAGATTCGAGCTGTCGCTCTCCGTACTTGGCTTGCGCTCTTGACTGCTAGGCTACGAATCCAGGATTACCAGATTTCACACAGTATATGAAACCTTCTATCATGATATCCAGAAACTGCATTGTCCGAGATGCTTCTCTGGCATGCTTATTATAGATTATTTCGTATGAGATCATGAAGATCGATTGGAATCGGGACTGGTGATCCTTTGATGGATTCTTATTTATGTAACGAATAGTTGCTAGGTCACACGAGGTGACTTTCGCATTGAAAACCAGCTACAGAATCCTTCCTTCATGATATCCAATTCCATACACCCTGACTACTAACGGCGCCATTGCCACAACCGTTTTCGTTTCGCCCGCTTTTTGCCACATGTTGGTAGCCCCGGGCTCGTCAGAAGGCTGACTACCAACTCTTCGCCTTTTGAAATTTGACTTATCCGAGATTCGAGCTGTCGCTCTCCGTACTTGGCTTGCGCTCTTGACTGCTAGGCTACGAATCCAGGATTACCAGATTTCACACAGTATATGAAACCTTCTATCATGATATCCAGAAACTGCATTGTCCGAGATGCTTCTCTGGCATGCTTATTATAGATTATTTCGTATGAGATCATGAAGATCGATTGGAATCGGGACTGGTGATCCTTTGATGGATTCTTATTTATGTAACGAATAGTTGCTAGGTCACACGAGGTGACTTTCGCATTGAAAACCAGCTACAGAATCCTTCCTTCATGATATCCAATTCCATACACCCTATATATATATATATATATAGGCTCATGAAGATCGATTGAAATCGGGACTGGTGATCCTTTTATGGATGCTTATTTATGTGTTGAATAGTTGCTAGGTCACACAAGGTGACTTTCGCATTGAAAACCAGCTACAGAATCCTTCCTTCATGATATCAATTCCATACACCCTGACTACTAACGGCGCCATTGCCACAACCGTTTTCGTTTCGCCCGCTTTTTGCCACATGTTGGTAGCCCCGGGCTCGTCAGAAGGCTGACTACCAACTCTTCACCTTTTGAAACTTCTGACGAGCCCGGGGCTACCAACATGTGGCAAAAAGCGGGCGAAACGAAAACGGCTGTGGCAATGGTGCCGTTAGTAGTCAGGGTGTATGGAATTGGATATCATGAAGGAAGGATTCTGTAGCTGGTTTTCAATGCGAAAGTCACCTTGTGTGACCTAGCAACTATTCAATACATAAATAAGCATCCATAAAAGTATCACCAGTCCCGGTTTCAATCGATCTTCA